>JAMKCH010040166.1:0-33717 GCA_023653785.1 Ophioderma brevispina
AACGAAACACGCGGACCACAATCAATATTGCAAGTAGGCTTTCTCGCTCATTCATTTAGGAAACCTCTTGTGTTGTAAAATCAATACACGCGTATTATTGCGTTTTACCAAAAGCAGTGACCATTGAAAAATCCAAAAACTGCACTTTTGGTTTTGGGGGTTTGCGTCTTTGGCGTTCTATCTCGGTCATTTCTGAACGCTTTTTTACAAACGAGGGGGTGTTAATGAAAGAGCAAGACCTCAGCCAATAAAAATGTATATTCGAAAAACTTCAAAATGATTGACTTTGACACAATACTGATCGGAATAAACATGCCGAGATACTTTTTGTGCCAGGTGTACATGTATGCCTTTATAAAGTACTTTCCTGGTCCATATCTGAAAAAATGTCAAAGCGTTTGGCAATTTGTATGAAGTCTGTTGGCCGTTTGCCTGAAATTAACTGTGAGTAGAAGTAAACGAAAGGCAATTTTGCGACCGAATAGTGATGGTACTGGTGGGTGTACACACATCGTAGCCTGCTATACACTGTACAAATACTGTATGCACTAATTCACTTACGAGTCTAGATTATATTAGCTGTGCTCTAAAATGCTTATAATAAACTCCATGGGATATTAGATTAGTATTAATCAGCGTCTTTCGCTGGATACATGTAGAATGGATCACATTAGGCCTAAGGGATAGCTGGTGATTTTTACAGTGATCACAAAAACCGTTGTCACTAGAGTAGCTTATAAATCCCAAGGTCAACGACCAAAATTTAGTTCCTTCCAATTTCAATTTCCAGTGGATTTAAACAATGATTTTGTGCAGTATACGGCCCCATAGACGGCAGTGCATTATCTTTTTCAAGCGAGATTTATCCGATGGGGATGGGGGGGGGGGGGTGCGGGGGGTGGCATGCTCATTCCAGGGGGTTCTGAAATTGGACCCGAAAGGCTAACGACAATTTTCAGTGAAAACTCAACCCTAACGGGAGTTAACGGAGCCAAGTTTTTTGGTGAAATCTACTAGTTTTAGGTTTCTTTTTAATAAAAAAAGAAAAATTAAAAAAAACCCCCCATAAAAAATTATCCCCTTGTGGGACCTGTTCCAATACGTGACTAAAATACCCTTCTTTAAAATACACTGAGAATATTCAATAGTCAAAAAAGTGTCTTTTTGACTAAATTAAAAATTAGTCATGCAAATCATTTGTTTGATCATTCATAATGTACTTCACTGTTAGAAACTTTTGCTCTGCTGGAAAGATATCCTTCCCATATTTTAAACTAGTTTGCAGATTACAAAATATTTTCATTACTCTAAATTTACAATTTAAAATGACAAATTAATGACTGACTAATTTTAATTTGTCCATGTTAATTGACTAATTAAAGACGACTTTAGACGCACCCAGACTGATAGAATTAGTGTCAAGCACAAAAAATGACGAATTAGTACACAGGTCATTTGCTAATTAGTGTTTTGACGAATTTTGTAATTAAAAAGTCCTAATTTTTAGTTGTAGAATATTTGCAATATTAGGGAAATCTAATCCAAAAATCTTTAAAAAAACATTCTTTTTAATTCAAACACTTTTTATTTTTTTTATTTTTTTTATTTTTTTTAAAAATAATGTGCATGACTAATAAACTTAGTCAAATAAGACACTTTTTGACCAATTTAATATTCTCAGGGTAGCCAATATACAAAATGACCACTTTTGCTATACTGCAAGAAAAATTAACACTCGTGGTTTATATTGCTTATCAGTATGTCAGTACGTTTTTATTTAACATTTCTATTTTTATCATTTGACCCAGTCACAATCACCACTGAATTTGATACCCCCTAGAACTTCTATTATTGTGAATGTATACCCCTATAGAGGTTGTCCCACATTTGAAGCTATTGTCGTTCTTTTGGTGGAACCGAGCCTTTGGTCCCCAACCAAAATTCAAGAACCCGCAGGAATTATATTCCAAAGTATCTTAAGTAATATTTTTAAAATAGAATGTGCATGCCCCAAGATCTCTTTAAGCTGTAAAAGGAGATCGAGATGATGCCGGACGAGATGCTACTTCTCCACCCCCAAGACAGTCAATTGCTGGGGGTGTAGTAAAGCGGAAAAAAAAAGGAAGAGGATTAATAATATCTAATATATCTCTGAATATAGTAGTCAAGCACTTACTGCATGAATTATTGTGTCTGTGAGCTGAAAACCGCATATGGCATTATTAAGACCATTTTTAAAAGATTTGAATCATATTTTGTTTCGAACATACCCACCAATCTAGAAAATCAAACCAATAATTGCCAAAACCTTGACATACGCGCAATTTAATCGCCTAATTCTGTCCCTTTTCCGTAGTTTCCCTATTCTTTGTACGTGCACGACCGGGTTCTGGGTTAGGTTTTGTTAGAGCAAATGGGCCGCCGAGCAATTTCCGGTTTCCTCACGTCGGGCAGGCGTTAGCCTATCCAGTGTGTAGAGATCAATGGGGATGTCTTTAGAACAATGTGGAATATGGAACGCATATGAATTCTCACGTCGGGTGGGTTCACAGTCTAGGTCTCAGTGACCCTTCATTATTTATTGTTCGTAAATTACATTGCATATTCAGGCCACCTCATAGAATTACAAAGACAAGATCATTATAAGACTTTTAATGAAGTGACTTGTTAATATATTAGGAATATTAACTGGATACAAGATGAATTACTCATAATGATGTGATATTGCTTGGGAAATATTGGAAGATTTGTTTTTGTAAAGCATGTGATGCTCAGCACCGTCAGAGAAAACGTGAAGGTTCACAACAAGAATGGATCAATAGTGAATTTTGAATGTTTGCAAAGACAGTGACTATTTTTTCGCTAGAGCTCATTAATCTAATGGCACCACTCCCCTTGATTGGCATATGGCTAAATTATATCGCAATAAAGCCAACAGTATGCGTCACTTTCTCAAAAAGAGATTCTATTCTGCCTCTATTGCTGAAAATGTAAATAACTCGAAAAAATTGTGGGCTAATCTCAAAAAAGCTGCTACCTAACAAAGCATCATCTACTTCCAATTCTGTAAGATGATGATGGTTCTCATCTTCAGCCAAAGATAATGCTAATGACTTTTAATAACTATTTACTTCTATGGTTTCTCTCTGCGATAAGTTGATGATGCACATAAGGCAAATAGCACATCACCTACAAATACTTTCAATTCTACTTGTGATTTATTTTTAGTTTTTGAATGTTTCTCCAGGTTGTTTATAAGCAATATGTGATAGTCTAATAACAAGTCTCCAAGATTTGACGGTTTTCAGCGTAAAACTTCTGAAGCTGGCAAGCAGATCCGTTATATTAGTAATTTCTGATTTATTGTAAACCTTTTCTTAGTACATTCAGTTTTCCGGCAGAATGGAAAAAAGCCAAAAGTTACCCCTCTTTTTAAGATGGTGGGAAAGCAGATGTGGGAAACTATCGACCTATTTCCGTTCTGCCACTTATTTCTAAAATATCGAAGAGCTGTTCATTAATCATTGTATTCGTACCTTGGTTCCAATGGACTTCTTTATGATAACCAATCAGGCATCCGTGCCACTCATTCCACAGCTCACTACTGCTTGATGTACAAGATTTTATGTTGAAAAATCTGGGTGAAGTCCGTGCAACAGGAGCAAGTTTGCTGGACTCAGAAAGGACAGGCTTTGGACTGTGTTAACATTCTATTCTCACTGATAAACTTCACAAAATTGGTATTCTGGTTCTTGAACTAAGTGGTTTTCGATCCTATCTCAAGTGACAGGAATGCAGGCAGTCAACATTGAACTCTATCTTTCTGACTTCAAACCTATCAACATGTGGAATTCCACACAAGGCTCTATAATGGTCCGATTCTATTATTACTTTTTGTAAATAATCTTTCAGATAGTGTAACTGCAAATGTACTTTGTATGAGATGATAAACACTTCTTTGTACTTTCAGACACCCACCACATCTTGAAATTTGAGCTGCAGTCAAATTTAATCAACATTTCTAAATGGTTTGATGAGAACAACTCACTTTGAATGCCAAGAAAACAAGTTTTTTGGGTACTTGGGACATGTCATCTTCTCAATAAATTTCAAAATGGTTCTCTGCACTGTAATAATGATTAATATTGAAAGGATTGACCAGTTAAATATCTTGGTGTCATTTTTGATCCTTTGGTGTCATGGTCTGATCATATCAATCATATCTCGGCTTGTATTTCTAAGCGTTGTGGTGTACTTAGAGAATAAATCTTATATCCAAAAGATACTCTGGTTATGCTTGCAAATTCATTGTTCATGCCACAATTTGACTATTGCAGCCCTGTATGGTAACCTGGACAATGATTTATGAATTCATGCAATTCTGCAAAATAGAATAGCTCGTATAATTTTATCAGCTGGAAATTAGAATTCCTGTAACGAGATGATGTGGACACTGCAGTGGAACAAAACTTAATGATCGGTTATATAAACCATAATGCTAATGCTTATTTTTAAATGCTTCAAAGGTCTTGCCCCCAGTTTACCTTTTCGTATCAGTTCACTTTTATGCACTCAGTTCATTTTAAGGGTACCAGAAGTCAAACCACAAAAACTCTTTGTATGAACCACCTGGAATTAATGCAGGAAAACGTACTTTCCATATGCGAGCAACCCAAAAATATGGAACCAGTCTTCCTCAGATATCCCGCTGTCATTATAATTCAATGCGTTTATATCAGCTTTAACAAACATTACATTTGTAAATCCCACATAAGCTTATTTGTACTGCTGTAGATATCTTATTATAAGCTTAATATTTTGTACTGCTGTAGATATATCTGTAGTTTCCATTATACTCATTGTTGTATTTTAATTTGTAGTAAATATACCTGTTATTATTTTATATTAATGTTTATACCTGTAGTACAATGTGTATATGAGTGGGCGCTTTGGAAATCAGTGCTCTTATCATTGAAGGGGCTACCCTGCCTTAAGAAAGTTTAAATAATAAATAAATAAATAATAAAATCCAAAAACAAAAAAAGAAATAAAAAAATAAATAATAAATTAATAGCGACGTGATGATTATAGATTGTATCAAAAATAGCCCAAGTTTTTTTTTCTGCCAGGTCTACGCTCTAAGCCAAGTTTCTTTCACTCAAAGCTCTGTAGCATACCATCAACACTTGATGCTGCGAGTGCAACGATGAAGGGCGAACCTTGCTGCACGACAGTGATTGATTCAATCAAATCAAAATCAAAATGAAATATTTCGTCGTGTGGGTGCAAGAAGGACGTAGTGTAATCGCTGTCATTGTCAGAAATTCCCTTCACACTATTATGCCAAAATCTTTCGTACAGTGGCTATGGAAAATTGGTCTTCACGGTCTTCACCCCAATGCGTCGCCCTTGAAGAGTCGTTTTTCAAGAGCCACTGACTCAAGGAAAGAGAACTGCGAGTTACCTAATACTCGCACACACAGATTGTATCACATGGCAGCTACTGAAAATCTACGACCTTCCTGCATATGTGCGACGATTTGTCATAATTGAAACCAACGCGCTTTTAGAGATCTACGCTCCCTGATAAACACAAACAACCGGAGTTCCCGTCTTCTGCTGTCGACCCCGGGCCACGGCCTTTTCTTGTTTCTAGTCTATCAATATAGTTCAGGAGGGAATGTGGGCATAGGGTGGAAATGGAGTAGACTTTTTCTATTGATTGATTTATGCTCAATGCATGACCTAAGCTAATAATTCTGGAGGGTGTGTGCAAAATTTCGTGCAGTGCCATTTCTAGAAATTCAATATGGCCGGACACTCTCAAATTCATTCAAATGGCATAATTTATGCAATAGATCCAGGTTTTAAGCACGAGGAATCTTTTGGACCCTGTTCTGTTATGACGCGTGTATTTGATCACAAACGTTGACACATTACAAATCATATGGCCGCCCTAAAACCCAATATGCCCTGAAATCATTCAATGACCAGAAAACTCATCAAGTATGTGATAGAGGCATATTCTGCGCTCTTACAACCAGTAGGAACTCATATCGACATTTCAAGTGTGTTAACAACAAGCTCACTTGATGCCAAGAAAACCAAGTTTAGGGTCTTTTGGTACAATGTCATATTCTTCCCTCAATTTCAAAATGTTTCTCTGCACTGTAATTAGTGTACTATTGAAGGATTGACCAGTTTAAATATCTTGGTGTATTTTGATCCTTTGGTGGTCCTGTTCTGATCATATCAATCATATCTTCTGCATGTATTTCAATATAGCGTTGTGGTGGTTATTAAGAAATAATTAAATTTTATATTTTCAAAATAACTCTTTTTATGGCTATGCTTGGCAAATTCAATTGGCAGCCCCCTTTTGACTATTGCAGAAGCCCTGTCTGGTCTAACTGCACTAATGATCTTATTATTCACTGCAAATTTCCTTCCAAAATAGATTAGCTCGTATAATTTTATCATCTGACATTAGAACTCCAGTTAAAGATATGAGTTCAACTGCAGTGGAACAAACTTAATGATCGGTTATATAACATATGCTCATGCTTATTTTTAAAATGGCTGTCACAGCAGGTCCCCCCTTTCCCCAGTTTACCTTTCTTCTCATTTCACTTTTTCTATTCACTCATTATGCATTTTAGCTGGTACCAGCCGTCAAACCGCACAAACTCTTTGTCCTGCCCCCACCCTTTGGAACTACATGCGGAAAACGTACTTTTCCATATGAGAGCAACCAATATATGGAACATTCTTCCTTCAATATATCCGCTGGTAATTTATAATACCATGTGTTAATCTCAGCTTAAAACAATCTACATTTTGGTAAATCCCACATAAGCATTTTTGTACTGCTGTAGATAATCTTGTATAAGCTTAATATTTTTTGTACTCCTGTAGATATCTCTGTAGTTTCTTTTAAATACGCAGTGTGTATTTTATTCTGTGTTAACAATACCTGTTCTTATTTTAGATTACTGTTTATAATACTGTGTACATGTTGTATATGCAAGGGGATCCTTGGAAATCAGTGCTCTTGACACTGAAGGGGCTACCCTTGCCTAAAGAAAGTTTGACATAAATAAATAAATAAATAAATAAATAACTCCCCTCCCTCCATCCCTCCCTACCTCCCTGACCCCTACTTCCTCGCGCCGGTGCTCTTCTCGCTGTTTCTCCCCCTCGCCGTCCCTTGCATCCCTTACGGCCTCTAAGCCAAGGTTTCCACTCAATCTCCTGTGAAGCTACCATCAACACTTGATGTGCGAGTGCAACGATGAAGGGCGAACCTTGCTGCACGACAGTGATTGATTCAATCAAATCAAAATCAAAATGAAATATTTCGTCGTGTGGGTGCAAGAAGGACGTAGTGTAATCGCTGTCATTGTCAGAAATTCCCTTCACACTATTATGCCAAATCTTTCGTACAGTGGCTATGGAAAATTGGTCTTCACGGTCTTCACCCCAATGCGTCGCCCTTGAAGAGTCGTTTTTCAAGAGCCACTGACTCAAGGAAAGAGAACTGCGAGTTACCTAATACTCGCACACACAGATTGTATCACATGGCAGCTACTGAAAATCTACGACCTTCCTGCATATGTGCGACGATTTGTCATAATTGAAACCAACGCGCTTTTAGAGATCTACGCTCCCTGATAAACACAAACAACCGGAGTTCCCGTCTTCTGCTGTCGACCCCGGGCCACGGCCTTTTCTTGTTTCTAGTCTATCAATATAGTTCAGGAGGGAATGTGGGCATAGGGTGGAAATGGAGTAGACTTTTTCTATTGATTGATTTATGCTCAATGCATGACCTAAGCTAATAATTCTGGAGGGTGTGTGCAAAATTTCGTGCAGTGCCATTTCTAGAAATTCAATATGGCCGGACACTCTCAAATTCATTCAAATGGCATAATTTATGCAATAGATCCAGGTTTTAAGCACGAGGAATCTTTTGGACCCTGTTCTGTTATGACGCGTGTATTTGATCACAAACGTTGACACATTACAAATCATATGGCCGCCCTAAAACCCAATATGCCCTGAAATCATTCAATGACCAGAAAACTCATCAAGTATGTGATAGAGGCATATTCTGCGCTCTTACAACCAGTAGGAACTCATATCGACATTTCAAGTGTGTTAACAACAAGCTTACCAATCAAGATCGAAGCCAATATGGCTGCCTTTTAATATCTTTAAAACCTAAGAATTGTCATATAGTCATAATAACTGACAGCATTTGGAATTTTTTAGTATTGTTATCCAAACAAATATACCAGATACGAGTTATTAATGCTCCAAAGACAATTCATATCATTTACTTTATTTAAACTTTATAATCATTTTGGGGGTGGGGTTTTAACTAAATTACAATACAGATCTATCGTAATTTGATTAGTTTTAAAGAAGGTAAAAAGGCAGCCACCTTGGCCCCCATATTAACCTTTTTGCATGTTAAAGAAACAGAAATTCAGATAAAATGTCAAATGGTCAAATACTTATCCCATACCTTAATTGACACCTTTAAATAATAATTGTGAGGAACTACATATAAATAACACAATAATGTAGGTTTTACTATTTTAAAGGCGGCGATGGCTGCCAATTCTTGACATTTTGAAAAATGGTCCATTAAGAGAAATGCCAAATAAGGGTTTCTAATGATCAAATACATGTTACTTAAAGTGTAAAGCATAAAGCATGCTATAGACAATTGAATTAAGCCTCTTAACTGCCAAAAGTGCAGAACACTGACGGTCTGATGCGTTGGAGGAAAATGCATTCTAGAGGTTGTTAAAGTAACACTTGCAGAGGTGATCAATTACAGATTTTGAACACCTGCAGAACCTATTTTAGGTGTTCAGTATGTATTTCAAGTAGCGTAAATAGGTTTAATCGGAGGTGTTAAGATCATTGTAATGATCCGAGAGCATATTTAACTTTGAGCCGCCATATTGCATTTTTGTGGCAATGTAATGATAAAATTACGTTACCAACACTTTCTCGTGCTAAAAAACGCCGGGAGTACGAGAAATATTGTCTCTATCTGAATACTTAAGGGATTATTAGTGATTTTGGACATGGTGGGAGCCATATTGGATTTTAAAATGGACTGTAACAAAATTTTGCACACCCTCAAAAAAATGATGGCTTAGGGCCTATAAACCTAAAATCTATCAATAGAAAAAGTCTGTACTCCAGTTCCATCCTTCAGGCTGGGTGCCTAGACTTCCACCTGACTATATAATAATAATAGGAGAACACCAAACCTACAGGGAAATAGATAATTTTAATTTTTAATAAAAAATAAATAAAGGTCCCAGGAAATGCAAATAGAATTGATGTGGTTTGTGGTCAAGTCTACAAAGGACGGACCAGAAAGAAATAAATATTTGGGAAGGTGATGACATTATTTTATCTGTGATTTGAGCGGATTAGGGAAAAAGATCAACTGCTGATAAGATGGCAAGAAGAAAGAAATTATATCTGAATTTACACCGTTTTAATCATTTCATTCTTTGTGACATTACTAATTATTAATTCCTAATCTCAATTCCAAAAGAAACAATTTTAGGAAAACTGTGGACCAACAAAGCAGTGCTGGACAGTCGATACAGCTTAGCCATGTTGTAAAAGCCTTATTATGGTTTGAGCAGTTGAGCACAATGAATCATGAAGAGGGGTTTGTTTACTGTGGGAAAATCATAATATATCATATTGACATTGTTTCATGAAAGGTGGTGAAAATAACAAACACGGCGGGTTATTTAAGCGAACTCTTTTCTTTAAATAGTAAAGTATACAAAAATAGATACATTTCTGATAAAAAATTAGTGAATGAACCCCGAACGTACTCGAACACGCAACCCTTCTGATCTGGAAGCAGACGCGCTACCATTGCGCAACGGAGTCACTTGATTAGAATGATTAGAGAAAACAAAGATCAACTACCCATTAAGATTGCGAGAAATTAAATCTGATAAGTTCAAATTTAATAATATCAATTTTGTGCATTACTAATTATTAATGCCTACTCCCAATTCCCAGAAAACATTTGAAAACAACTTTTGATCGACTGCCTGTTATAGCGAGAAATATTTTTTAAATCAGATCATTTTCAAGCTTAATAATATCAGTCTTTGTGCATTACTAATAATTGAGTTCGATAATTCAGGTACTATTGTTTTATATTACGATTGACCTCAGGACCCATACCAACACAAAAAAAATCAAGGATTCTGGGATGAGACACGGAGGTCAATCGGATATGAACATTGTTGTTGCTTATTGTTGCTAAACACAATCTGTACGTCACCCTATTGTTTTTTCGCTCATTATTTTGCAAGAATGGAGCGGAAAGTAACAATAAACACGACAGTCGTAACTCAAGAAAAAGCGACTGCTTTCGCCGAGTTACGAATGGCGTGTTATTTGATACATTCGCTCCATTCGCGGAAAACAATGCAGGAAAAAACAAGAAGAAGGATTATCAAGATAGGCCACCATTTTAGACATATATTTCCGTTGATAAAAAGCACTTGATGAAAAATCGATATCATACCATAAAGCGATGTTAATTTTTGGTTCGTGCCTTTTTAGTTTGTGTGTTGTTTATTTTTTCTAGTTAAGTTCTGAATCTCACAAGAATGTCGTACTTTTTTATTATTTTGTATGACTTGGAGTATTTCCATACATTTTTCAACTAATAAATTCTTGGTGTTGAGGGAGTCATTTTGAAATTTGACCTTATTGATCTTTAATTTCATGCATGGTTGATCTTCGTTTATTTCATTAAGCCTTCAACTTTTGTTTACTCGTTGTACTTAGGCCTAGAATTATTTTTGTTAGTATTGTGTTTTTGTAATTTGTCAATAATCTAACCGAAAATTGCTGGCTCTTTGTATCTTTTGTCATCGTTTTCTTTCATATGTATTTAATTTTGTTTCCCTGTTTATTTTGATTTAGCTAAATCATAATCATAGTATTTTATACTGTACAGTTGTGTAAAGTATATGGCATGAATTCAGTTGGTTTCATATGAAAAATATGCTGACGTCAAATTCATTTTTGTTAGTTTAAAAAGACAAAGAGGACATTTCTAGGAGCAGCGCCATTTTTTCGAGCCCCGAGTTTTGCATTATTTGAAATGCATAATCAACATAATTCGATCACACAGGAAGTGAATACACCGTCTTTATGTACTAAGATGAAATTTAGTATGCTTTGATTTTTCTGTCGGGACGACAGAAAAAGCAAAGATGCTTTTCTATAGAGCCAATAAAGGTGCAACGGAGAGATTTCACATTAGATGTTCCATTAAAAAAATCGACGTACTGATTTTTGCCCTGACTTCTAAGGCTTTCCATATAAAAAAACCTCCCCATATAAAAGAATTAAGCTGAAAATTAATTCTTTGGTACAAAAATGTGAAAAGTTCTAATTTCGTATAAGAGCACATACAAAATTCAGGGCCTATGTTTTACATTGAAAATATAAGCCAATGAAATCCATTATGTTTTCTCTTTTAAGGCAGTTCTGTAGCGAAATACAGGGCAAGATATCTAATCTATGTGAAATTAGCCTATATGACACAATATTTGGGTGCTCCAAAATCTCTCGTTGCACTTTAAGTAATAAGGGTTATCGCTACACAGGTTTGCATGTTGTTAATGTAACATTTTTTTAAATTTTTGGTTTTAGGTTAGAGTGTTCGTGAGTGAATTTCCATAATAAAAAAATGGTTCTGTAAAATTTTAAAGGGGGTACGTATGAACTTTCCGCGACAATTTGTAGTCGCCACGATTAAATAAATTGAAAAAAAAAACTTCCTTAAAAACAAACCGAATGCGGTAAATTGCGATTTGAAAACCTGTGGAGAGCGTTCAGCCGACATATTTTTGGCCTAATTGGAAAAAAAAAAACGAGGACCACGCTTCACCTTCACACTATACCAGTTCCTATAATCCTTGGCATGATCCAGAGAAAAAATACAAATACCGATGAAATCTTGTCCACCATATAGAGCATTAGTCGATCAGTATATTCCGGAATTATGATTCGGCCATCGGCATTTACTGGATATCTGGGTTATGGATACAGCTATTTACAGATCCTAATCCTTCGGTAAATCCATAAATCCCTCAGATTCGGATTTGGATTCTTTCATATCACATTCCAGGTTTATTTCATTTGAGAACGAAATCAGATCATAATAAATAAACTCTATTCCCAAGGGAATCTCAAGTTGCAAGTGCATTAGCTGTAATTCCAAGAAACGGGTTCATATCCACTTTGTATAGCAATTCATACATACACACACGGTGTCTGCTTGACATAACGTGGTAAATCGTTGAGACAACATTTTATCTCGTTTACACCATTTAGCCGGTAATTTCCATCATAGCAGTGATCTACTCTATATTATCAAAGGGTAATGAAGTCAATGACGAGTAATCAAATATAAATGTACATATATATCCACTCTGTAGCAAACTGTGACAGCAACATCAACCACACACCATACCACATGAAATCTGAACAGTATTGAACCTAATCTTCATTCATTATACAACACAAAGAATGTTTGGCCAGATTGCGTTTTAAGACTGCTTAATTCACACCATTCTACAAAACCTTTGAATACATTATCCGGCTTCAATTCTGTAATTGCATTATCTTGTGAAATGAGCATCTAACTTCAAAAACACTAGCTCCATTCGTGCAAAATAATGGATCGCGAAAAAAAAAGCAATAGGGTGACGTCCCAGATGGTGTTAAGTCGGATATTACACTAGACTCTCCATTCTTTCAGTGGTGAGAAGGCTTCGGGGCTTTGACGCACCTCAGCCTTTCTCAGCAACGAACGGAGAGTAACTCGTGTAAAATCCTTTACAAAACAGTGCATGATTAACGAACTCGCTATTTGAATGGCCTACTCTCAATTCCCAGAAGAACAATAAGGACAACTAAAGAAAATACACGATATATTACTATTTGTTCATAAAAGGTGGTAATTAAAAAGAACAAAGACAGAGCGCTGTTTAGGCCAAATCATGAAAGAGAGTGTTTGCTACTGTGGGAAAATCTGGATCTCTCCGGATATGCGATCATTTTTATCTCCAACAAAAAGCAGGTTCCTGCATCACGCTAGAGTTTGGTGACCCAGACACTAACTGGTTAGTGGGTTTGAGTTGGGTTGCCATCAGCATTAACGAAATCAGCGAGTCCCTCTTAAAGCATTAAAATAAATAAAATATCAATACAGTCTATGATAGATTTGACAGTTTTTCATAAAAGGTGGTGAAAATAACAAACACAGAGCGTTATTCAAGATTATTCCTTTCTTTAAACTCATATTACAGTATATACAACAAAGTAGGTTATATTCGGATAAAAAGAAGCCACTTAACCCCGACGTGGATTCGAAACGCCAAAACTTTGATCTGGAGTCAGACGCGCTCCGTTGCACCACGGAGTTCAAGTGCTGATATCTGAGATTTGAACTTGATGAGAGAAAAAACAAAGATCAACTGCCTGTTAAGATTGCGAGAAATTAAATCTGATCATTTTTCCAGTTAATAATATCAATTTGTGCATACTAATTATAAGCCTACTCCCAATTCCAGAAGAACAATTTTGAAAACAAAGATCGACTGCCTGCTAATAGCGTGAAATATTTTTATACAAAATCTGATCATTTCAAAATCTTAATAATATCATTCTTTGTGCATTACTAATTATTAATGCCTACTCTCAATTCCCAGAAGAACAATAAGGACAACTTAACGAAAATACACGATAGATTACTATTGTTTCATTAAAATGTGGTAAAAAGAACAAAGTAACAGAGAGTTATTTAAGCATCTAGTTAAATCGCATTTAGGACAGTAATAACAGCAAATTAGGTTATATTCGGATATAAAAATACCAGTGAACCCGAACCTGATTCGAACCCGCAACCTTCTGATCGGGAGTCAGACGACCGCAACGTTGCGCCCCGTAGTCAATTGCTGATATCTGAGATTTGAACTGATTAGAGAAAACAAAGATCAACAGCCTGTTAAGATTGCGAGAAATGAAATCTGATAATTTCAAATTCATATATCAATTTTTGGCATTCTAATTATTAATGCATACTCCCAATTCCCAGAAGAAACAATTTTGAAAACAAAGATCGGACTGCCTGTTATAGGATAGCGCGAAATATTTGTTTAAATCTGATAATTTTCAAGTTTAATAATAGCAGTCTTTGTGTATTACTAATTATTAACGCCACTGTCAATCCCAAAAAGAAACATAAGGAACAACTTAAAGAAATACACGATAGATACTATTTGTTTCATAAAAGATGGTTAAAAAAGGAACAAACGCAGAGCGTATTACGACATTACGATCATTTCTTAAATTCAGTACAGTTACTATAGAACTAAAATTAGGTTAATGTCGTATACAAACTCACTGACCCTACGTGATTAGAAACGCAAACCTTTGATCTGGAGTCAGACGCGCTAACGTTGCGCCACGTAGTCAATTGTGATATCTGGATTTGAAATGATTAGAGAAGGACAAAAAGATGCAATGCCTGTTAAGATTGCGAGAAGACATTAAATCTGATTTTCAATTATAATATCAATTTGTGCATACCTACTCCCAATACCCAGTAAGATACACATTTTGAAAACAAGATCGACTGCCTGTTAAGATAGCGCGACGAAATATTTTTTTTTAAATCTGATCATTCCAGTTAATAATAGCATTATTTGTGCTACGATTATTAATGCCCTATTTCAATTCCAGAAGAACGGATATACAACTTACAGAACATACACGATGAAGTAATATTTGTTTCATAATGGTGGTAAAAAGAACAAACACAGAGCGCTATTAAGCATACGATCACTTCTTTAAATCTCATAGTACATTAATTATAACACAAAATTAGGTTATATTTCGGATATAAAAAAACAATGATACCCGACGTGATTCGAAACACGAAAAATTATGAGTGAGTCAGGTCAGACGCGCTACCGTTGCCGCCACGGAAGGGCCCAAATTTTTGACTGATATGTGATGAGATTTTCGACCTGATTAGAGAAAACAAAGATAACTGCCTTTTAAGATGCGAGAAATTAAATCTGATACTTTTCACATTTAATAATATCACTTTGGTGCTTACTAATTATTATGATACTCCATTCCCATAAGAACAATTTTGAAAAACAAAGTTCGACGGCTGTTAGATAGCGCGAAATATTGTTTAAATCTGATAATTTCAAGTTTAATATCTTCTTTGATGCGGCCATTAATAAATTTTAATGCCTATTTTCAATTCCCAGAAGAACGCATAAGGACAATCTTTAAAGAAAAATAACGATAGAATTACTATTGTTTCATAAAAGGAGGCTGGTAAAAAGAACGAAACATCGTTTATTAAAGCTTCTATTCACTTCTTTAAATCTCATAGTACAGTATTATACAACAAAGTAGAGTTTATTCCGGATAAAAACGCATTGACACCGACGTGATTCGAACAAGCAACTTTCTGTCTGGCAGTCAGACGCGCTCCGTTGCCACCAGGAGTCAAGTCAATTGCTGATATCTGAGATTTGAACTGATTAGAGGAAAACAAAGATCAACTGCCTGTTAAGATTGCGAGAAATGAAATCTGATTTCCGGTGGTTTCCAAATTCTGATAATATCAATTTGTGCATCTAATTATTATATGCCTACTCCCAATTCCCATAAGAACAATTTGAAAACAAAGATCGACTGCCGCTTTTAAGATCTATCTAAAGGCCGCAGCCGAGATGCTGTTCACCATGTAGCGCAAATGTCCCGTTTGTCATCTCAGGTTGGGGATGTCAGATGGATCTGTGGATGTCTCGAGCAAATCACATCAATGTAGGTTAAAGGGGCTGACGACCCCCCTGTTTTGGCATGGTAACTTCCACAGTGACGCTGAGACTACTTGGTCATCGCACGATGACAGTGAACGGCAATCGTGCCCGGCGTGGGCAACAGAAGAGAAATGGTAGGGATATCTCCATATATCTGTGCTTGCACCAGGATATGTTTTGTACTCGCATAAGAAGCTTGGTGAGGTGCCATCCAGTCTATCGTAGATCTTTCTTCATGGTCAGGTCTCAGATCCATATAAACCAGGATACTCTCTACACAGGCTTAAAGAATTTCAGCTTTGGTGGGAATTGGGATATAACAGATTGCCAAAGTTGGTTGTAGTTTATGGCAGGCATTCACGCTTGTCCTTTTGCGTGACAGGAAGTCTTCTTGCTGTCGGCAAACATAGAGACCCAGATACTTGAAGTCCTTGCCCTCTTTGAGTTGGTCCCATTGCCCTGTGCAGATAGGTTGATGATCGTCTTCCTCATTGACGTCATAATTCAGTCTTCTGGGCATGTAGATGTAGCCGACTTTTGTCTGCAGATCTTCAAGTGATGTTAGTAGATCTTGTGCACATCATATCAGATCAGCTGTTAGACAGCTAGATTCTTGCGTAGTCAGTCTGTGAGATGCGACCCATGTGTGTGACGTCTGGAACGTTGGGTTTGATGGTGAGTCCTAAAGTTGTCGTTCATGATGTCAAGACTCTGTCGGAGGATGTAATCAACCAGCGACTACAAAGAGATTAGAGGAGCAAGAGATCTACTTGGAGGAGTCAAGTAGTTGTTAGATACTCCCCTTTGTGGGCCAATCCATGGTCTGCACATCAAAGCTATATGGGTTATCATAATGATGGCATGCATTGACAGTCTCATCTGGGACACTGTAGTTGGCGAGACTATGCAGCAGTACATCCTGTTTTAAACACTGTCAAAAGCCCAAGCCGTTGGAAAAATCTACGAACACAATTGAGCTTTTCGTCTTGAAATTCTCAACTATTCTATGATCCTTCTCAAGGGCAAGTATTTGGCGGTAGGTTGATTGCAGATGCATTTGCGAATTCCGTTCTGGTTCCGTCTGAGATGGGAATCTATGTGAGGAGTGATTCTGTTGAGCAGCATGGAGTTGTAATCTTAGAGGCCAGTGGTGAAAAGTGTACTTCCTCTGTAGTTTGGGGTAGTTGGGGTCGCCGTTCGTTGGGAGCGAATGATGAATTTGATGTTGGAAAAAGGCAGTGGTTTGTTTCCCTGTAGGGTGATTTACAAAATTCTACCAGTTGATCATGGAATAGGGATTCTTCCAGACTATGCGGAATGTTGTCGGGACAAGGTGTTCTTGGTGTTCTTCAGTTTTCTCAGGCCATATCTGAAGCTCCTCCATAGTGAAAGCGTCCAGTCTGGATGGAAGGGTGTATGCTATCTTGTGATTGAAGAAAGGTTCATCAAGTTTAGTGTTATTCTGAACTGGATTGCCAAGTAGAGAACGACGTTGTGAAACATGTGTCAAAGGCGCGCTCTTAAGTTGTTTCACATTTGATCTTATAGGTGGGGTAGCCTCTTATCGGTCAGCTCCCTCAAGCGCCTCCCAGGCAGGCGAATGATTGTTTTCAAGATGTAGGCGTCAAGTGCTTCAGCCTTGAATGAAAATGCCTCCTCAAGCAACCATTGTTGTAAGATCATCAAGTGCAGCTTAGCAGCACAAGGTTTCTGCTTGCGAGCTTCTGGTGGATTTAGTACGGTGCTTCTTGGATGCAGACTTCGGTTTTTCTGACTTTGCTGACTTTGTCGTTTGAGCAAAGGCAGTAGTTTCTTCTTTCTTCTAGGTCGCATTCTCCAATGCCATTTTTGTTGGCTGAAGTGAGGACATTAGCTAATGCGCTGGAGTTCTGTGTCTCAAGCTATAAACAAGAGTGGTGACCTGTTATGTACCCCTACAGTATACTGCTCACAAAGCTGTATCCCCCACTACCTTCCTCTAGTCTATTGTTTCATGGGATATATGGGAGGTGGTTTAATCTGACGATTCACGTATCTGGCTCTGCAAGAGGACAATATGTGATCAGACGTAACAGCTTCAAAAGTGGTGTAGGCTCTTGAGTTCTTAAGGCTGTTAATCCACTTTTTCTGACCAGGATATAGTCCAGTTGGACAAAGGTCTACAGTTGGCGTCGGGGGTCCACAGTCCTACCTGAAATGATTTTGGAATTTGGTAGGTATTAGTGCAAAACAAGGTTTAAAGTTTCCATGAGTCCTTCATGTACATTCCATTTCTATTGGAATCGTTGTTGCAAGTGAGCAGCGCGTCGTCAGGCCCCAGCTTAGCGTTTGGACTCTCCAGGGCTGTCAGAGATTATGGGGCTGGAACTGTAAGGTGGCAGTGGAATGTTCATGGTAAAAGTGAGAGACAGTGTCTTTGGATAGTCGTTGTGGGGGCTTTCGGAACAGCAAATGAGTGTTGTTTCAGGATTGCCCGTCAGTTAAGCTGCAAGATGAGCTCATTAAAGTGACAAGGTTGGCACAGACTTGAGAGCCTTTGGTTATAAAAGAAAACCCCACACCTCCTGTTGAGCTGTACAATTCTCTTGTTCTTCCAGGCAGAGGCTGTATGTAATAAGTGCAGATCCATGGATATTCTCCTGCTAGTAGAGGTTTCACTGTGCACATGCTGGTTGTTCTTGTATGCAGATTGACATCATATCATACAAGTTGTGCTTCTTGTACGAGTTCTTCTTTCTGGGCTGTTGTTGAAAGTGCAGGACAGTACATGTGACTAATGAGGAAAGCATTTTTGCGTATAACAAAGTTGTCCATGCATTCTTTTGTCAAATCAGGTTTGGGCCGTCACCTTCCATTAGGCTTTAGGACCAACCATCATGAATATGGGATAGACCAATGTTGACCTCAGAAGGCACAGACTTTAAATCAGGGGCTTTAAACCATGGTGCTACGTTGTGAAATATTCATCTTGTCAATTAGCTAAATAGTACGCTGGGATTCGCCAGGTCGCCACGCACCCTTTTCTGTTGGGGAAGGTGAAGGTCCATTAGACTTTGTCTTTTAACGGTTGACAATCTGCAAGGCAGCGTGCCTTTTTCTGTCGGGAGGTCCCTTAGACCTTTTTGCGCACACACGAAACCAACCTACAAGGCAGAAGGTACTATTTCACCATATCTGGTTTGACCTAAGTATATCCCTATGGACCCAATTACTCATAATGGAGATAAAGGAAAGAGAGAAGGAGTAGTCACAGCACAAGTTGGCACCCACACGTTTGCAAGACAAAAGAGAGGTGGAGGATGCGTCCCATTGTGGAAAGAGTCCTGAGACAACCTGCCCCCATCTCCTGATGTACGTGTGGGTTCACCTTCACCGCCTTCATAGGGATCGGGTCCTGTACCATGTTAAGATAGCGACGAAATATTTGTGTAATTGATAATTCAAGTTTAATAATATCAGTCTGTTTGTGCATTACTACTTATGAACGCCACGTAAATCCCAAACGAACCATAAGTACAACTTAAAGAAAACACACGATAGAATTACTATTTTGTCATTTAAAATGTGGTAAAAAGAACAAGTGGACAGAGCGTTAGTTAGCCATACTAAGTTTAAATATATAGTACAGTCCTATACATTTCAAATAGGTTATTTTTTAGGATTAAATACCACTGACCCCGACCTGATTCGAACCCGCAACCTTTGATATGGAGCAGACGCCGTAACTTGAGCACGTAGTCAATTGCTGATATCTGAAGATTTGAACTGATTAGAGAAAACAAAGATCCATGCCTGTTAAGATGCGGAAATTAACATCTGATAATTTTCAATTTGATAATATCCAATTTTGTGCATTACTAAATTATTCATGGCCTACTCCCAATCCTAAGAACAAATTTTGAAAACAAAGACGACTGCCTGTTAAGATTAGCGCGAAACTATTTGTTTTATTTAAATCTGATAATTTCAAGTTTAAATAATATCAGTCTTTATGTATTACAATTATAATGCCAGTAATACACAAAAGAACAATAAGCGACAACTTAAAGAAAAATACACGATAGATTAATTTCGGTTTCATAAAAGAGAAAGATGATAAAAAGAACAAACACAGAGCGCTTAAGCATACGATCATTCGTTAAATATATAGTACAGTAATATAGAACAAATTAGGTTATATTTCGTATAAAAACCCACGAACCCTACGTGATTCGAACACGCAAACATTCTGATCTGGAGTTAGACGCGCTACCGTTGCGCCACGGGAGTCAATTGCTGATATTGTGAGATTTGACCCTGATAGAGACAAAAAAGATAACTGCCTGTTAAGATTGAGAGAAATAATCGGATAATTTTCAAATTTGATAATATAAATAGTTTGTTTACATTACTAATTATTAATGCCTACTCCCAATTCCCATAAGAACAATTTGAAAACAAAGTTCGACTGCCTGTTAAGATTAGCGCGAATATGCGAAATATTTTTTTTTTTTAAATATGATCATTTTCAAGTTTAATATCATTCTTGTGCATAATAATTATTAATGCCTATTTTCAATTTCCAGAAAGAACGATAAGGACCAACTTAAAGATAAATACACGATAGAATACTATTGTTTCATAAAGATTGTAAAAAGAACAAAGACAGAGCGCTGTTTAGGCATACTAGCATTTCTTTAACTCTCATTTAGTACTAGTAGTATACAACAAACTTAGGTTATATTTCACTGAACCCCGACCTGATTCGAACACGCGAAAACCTTCTGATCTGGAGTGCAGACGCGCTACCATTGCGCCACGGAGTAATGCTGAATCTTAAATCTCATAGCACAGTTAAGATAATATATATAACAAATTAGGTTTTTTTTCGGATAAAAATATACAATGACCCGACGTGATTCGAAAAAGTAACCTTCTAATTGGAGTCAGACGCGCTATCATGGCGCCACGGAGTCAATTGCTGATATCTAAAATTTGAACCGGTGTTTAGAGAAAACAAAGATCAACTGCCTGTTAGATTGCGATATAAATAAAATGTGAGTCATTTTCAAATGTAAAATTCAATTTTGTGGCATTACTAATATTAATGCCTACTACACAATTCCAGGAAGAACGATAAGGGACAACTTTAAAGAACATACACGATTAGAATTACAGTTGTTTCATAAAAAGTGGTAAAAAGAACAAACACAAAGCGTTATTTAATAAGCATGACTATTATTTCTTTAATATTCATAGACAGTAATATATAACAAATTAGGTTTTATTTAGGATTTAAACAAAATATACAATGGGACCGACGTGATTCGAACACGTAACCTTCTGATCTGGAGTCAGGCGCGCTACCGTGCGCCATGGAGTCTGAAAGTCTGAAGTAAAATATGAACTTTCAACACCGATTTCAGTATCATTTTTCCTTGGTCATATTTAATTGTGAATGTGTGCCTCTGAATATTTGAGACAGCTCACAAAATCGGACATGTTGTAAATTTTACCCCCTCGTCGACCTTGAACTGTACTAATTCATATGAATAGGGAAAACTATACCCTACTTTAAAGCTTTAGAAAATATGCGGATAAATGTGTATGTTTTAAAACGATTTGACACTTTTAATTTTCACCCCTATACACACTTTTCCTTATTTCCCGCTTTCCGTGTAGAGATTTTCTTAGATTTTCCTATGTTTTCCTATTCAAATACTACCAAAAGCATTTGAACTTATTTTTTGGGTCAAACCTATACCGCCCTTCTAATAAAAATAATGTAAGGCGCAAAAGAAGTCGCAAATTGACTTTGTCTTTTTCCCTTGCTTTAAGTATAATAGATCCTATGCACTACATTTTGCTTGTTGTAATTGCAGATAATTGCAGGATTACCTTTTAGTCAAAAAAAAAGAAAGGTGATGTTTCTCGAAATCTATGCTAATAAGCACAACCTGCTATACCACACCCATTTGTATATCGGATTGATATTGCTCCGCGACCATTATTTCACTGAAAAAGTATCTCGTAATTATCGTCTGATTTTTTCCTGTCCGTACATCATATGTCGATGGTACGAAGTCATTTGGAGGGATGTGTTAAGATCCAAAACAAAACGCCCGTATATAACGCTGAAATCTCAACTTGTTCAACATAATAAGATGTTTTAGCCACATTACATGAACGTTTTTTTGGTATCTAATATGTAAAAGCTCCTCCATTTCAATGAATAGATTGTCGTAAAGACTGAGACACGCTATCGATTCCATTTTTTGGTGTCAATCAAAGAACGGGTAAAGTATTATGAACATCAATACTGGGTGAAGAGGAGGATATGCCACGTAGATATCGTAGTTTGTTATGAGTGATCAAACTCAAAAACCATAAATGATTGGACCAAGCTGTCACATATCATTTCTGGACAGAACGAATAATGTAATGTAGCAGTTTGCTAATATTCCTTAGAGACGTAAAAGAACTTTGGTGATTAATACATTATTCGTATCAATGTCTTATGTTGAATGCTTTCGAGTTTGTTCAATTTTGGTATTTGGATTTATTCATGCATTTGCTTGTCATATTTTCTTCGTGCGAAAGGGAACATTTTAATTCTGGCCTTAATCTTATTCCGTTATCGTGATCGAATTTCTATGTTGTACTGATGGGTCAAAGCATACAACCTTTCAGAACAAAATTGAAGTCGTCGACACTCCCCAAAAACCTTTTAATGAACTGACAGGAATAAAAATCCTACTATAGTACACTTTTGTCTTATTGCTTTAATTTATTTTCAATTCAGTCCATAATGTTCGGAAGTATCATCTTAGCCAACCATACATGTCAGGGACTAAGCATGTTTACCCTCGTAATCCAAATCAACGGCATATTTCTCCATATCCGGCAACTCTAATACTGAGGACGAGTATCTAAATCGGCCACTGTCTTTAAGCTGAACATATCTAAAACATTGGGACGATATTGGTTCGGATTCCGATTACTTGCGGCAAGCGTGGTGATGGTGTCATGGCGGTGCCCAAGACAAGGGGCACCGTGAGAGTACAAGGCATTGTAGGATACCCCACTCAGTCGCATTGCTCATCGTAAAATTTGGTGCTTTTCAAACGCTAATTTCACAGGGACGCTTCAATAGTACTATGCTAATAAGGAAGTCGACATCAGTAATCGCAATAGACGGAAAACAAGCGTAGCCTTATAAGGACGGAAGGAAGGAAAACAACCGTTAGACTTATTAGTGGAGCGGTCAGGGACTGCAATTGGTCGGGAACCCCTTCCCTCGGTTACAACAAAATACAACAACTTTTTTTTCGATGATACTAATGTAGATAGAAATTACGAAAATGATGGTTTGGTATAAAAAAAAAAATGGTGGCAGGGGTGTTTTTGGCCAAAAAACTCTATTTTGGGGCAATTTTACTGAATTTAAAAACAAAATCAGGAATTTTATGTTTAAGCCACAAAACACCGGATCTGCTGTGGTGGTATTTGTTAATCATAGATCTTTATTTTATAGATGCATGACTAGTCAAGATGCTACTTTTGGGTAAAAAGTGTATTAATTTGGGTGTTTTTGGGAAAAAAAGGGTTTTGGCTACAATTAAGGAAAATTTAAGAGTTTCTCTAAAAAAATAGACAAAAAGACACACCATTGTTGTACGGTTAGATCAGTGTTTTATAGATCTATATTTTTCATATATTGGCGGGAGAGCCTGTAAAACTTTAGCAGGTGTGTTTAGGTTCCAAAGGTGCAAAGAAATCCCTGTTGGTAAAAAATTAAAAACGGGGAGAAAAAACACCACACGGATCAAAGCACTAAAATTGGATGTGGGGAAGAACTTCTCTCTGTAGATTTTGATTCATGTTTTACAAAAGCAGTCAGGAAAGATTTAAAATGAGAGTTAGTTGATTAAAACATGTAATTTTAGTTTAAAAATGGCAAAATTATTCAAAACATTTCATTTTACCTATTGTATGTACCGTACTTATAGGAGTCTCAGTATTTAAATACCCAGTTTATATTAAATAGTGTTTAGGAGTAATGACAGATTAACTTACAAAGTTTAATATCATTAGGTCGTTCCCATGCAATCGGAAAGACTTATGTACACAAAGGAGACCCACAATGACAAAGTATGGGCCGAACGAAAAATGTGATTTCCGGAAAACGGCGGCCATTTTGGATTTTGGCCCGGCGCATTTTTCTTAGACCCCAGGCGAAAAAATTTTGTCATTTATGTTGACGATAGGAGTAAATGGAATACAAAAAAAATGTTGCAAAATAAAACAAAAATCACCCATTTAGAGCCCACTCCATAATTACCCCAACATTTGGACGTTACCTTCCAAAATTCTCCTTTGGTGCAATATATGATCTCCAATGGGTGCAAAAGTCTTTAGAATTGATTTTCTGGACTCAGTGTCGGGGGGTACTCCCCAATTCGAATGTGAGTATGTTATCCACAGTTTCGATAATCGTACTAGAGTCTTTACTACACATTATATGGCGACTACATTGGACTGGACTCTATACGACAATAAGGATCGGACGAGCGTTTTTAGAAGAAATAACAAATACTATGTACTCATGGTACGAGCCACACCAAATTACACAGTGATGTGACTTTCACCGACCTTTTTCTCTCGAGAAATAGTACTACATTTGAGCTTGAGAAACTCCGACAATAGTGCATGTATATTGGTGTTGTTCGATTTTTGATGATATGTTAAAAAAACGCATTTACTTTTACAAAGTCCAGTTTTTTCAATCCAGAATTACTTGGATTGTATTTTGATGTGAATAAAAACTGCTTCCGGTAGGTCAGCACGTCTGAGATCAGTTTACGGCAGTCCGGTAAGTACGGAATGCTGCTTCTTAAAATTGAAAAAAAAAAACCCAGCGTTGAAAATTATCAGCTGGAAAATATCGAAGGCATTGTGGGAAAAAAGGGCTGCGGCCACGTAGGTTGCTTGTTAACTTTTCGTGTCTGCGAGCACCGAAGTATCTGAAGGATACGTTCCATTTTATCGCTAGGTTCTATAGGTTCAGACCCAATACGATACACATTCAAAAAAACCTAGTTAACGACCCTTGTGCAAAAATCTCCATAGAATCCCTATTCGTTTCCGGTGGAGATATGAGATTTTAGTTTCATTGCATGCATTCGATGTGCGTTGTTCCTAACTTACTATTTTGCCTTTTAGTGGTTTACCTAAACAAGGCTACTTCTGGCAGCGTTGGCTGTTGAAAACGGCAATGGAATGTAAAAAAGTACACAGAAACAATTGGAATCGGAATGAACCGATTTTGAAATTTAAAATCTGTAAGCGGTATAACAGATATTAGGCGTGACGGTTAGACACTATTTTTCATTATTTTTTATCAATGATTTTAAAGAAACGGCCATTCACCAACCTCCAGCATGATCTAATAGCTACAATATTGTCGTCAAACCACCACCCTACAGTTAAAAAATGATTTGCAAAATGTTCTTTGATTTAAATCTACTTAAAAATCACATCATGTAAGATTGATCACAAGAAGAAAACCTTGATACTTTTTCTTAAAATACAAAAATAATGACTTTTTAGCATTTCAGCATCTCAACGCGGGCAGAAAATTATAATGCGGGGCCGGGTTACGGGAAACATCGACTTTCATACGAAGACACTAACTAGATTGTTTTAAGGGAGTTTTAAACTGTTTACAACACAGCCCCGCCATGTATGCCATGGCTTATAAATGCAATAAGTGTACTCGTTTGTGCACTCTTGCATGCCAGTACCATTGTACTGTAGACTTGATATAAACAACATGATTGACCTCCCATTCAAAAGTTATCCAATATGATTGGGTGAGGAAAAGCTCCTTGACATCTTCCTTTGTTCTCAATGTCAATAATAACACAGTAACTTCTGAAAATGTGTGCACAATTTCAATTTCTCTTGCTTTTCATGATATGAGCATTGAAATTAAAGGTTGGGCACCGAGGAAGATTTCACATATCAGGGTGTCTCTAAAAATATCGAAAGTACTGATTCTTGCCCTAAGTAAAGCTTTCCATCAACAAATATCCCCATTGGAAAAGATTACGCGAGAAATGTTTCTTGGACCAAAAAATGTGAAATTTCTAATTTCGTTTACAGGAGCATATGAAATTCAGCCTATGGTTTATATTGAAATTTAAGAAATCCAAAATCGCCCTTTTCTCTCTTTTAAGACATTTTCTGTAGCCAAAACAAGGTAAGAATCAATTGAGTGTATCATCTTATGAAACATTAATATTAGACGCAATATTTGGTGCTTCAAAATCTATCGTTGCACCTTTCATGTTCTAAGGATGCATCTGGACATTTGTATCATGGCTATGTGATTCTAGGTAGTCTGGCTCATATTTATTGTATGAGGTATCCTGTGACGTCATTTCGTATCGATCGGCGAATCTTCACCATATGCTTACGGTATGTGTACGGCACATACATGATACCAAGCGGTTGCAAAGCATTGTCAGAACGTTTTGTGTTTTGAATAATTAAATGGCCGTACAACCGCAGTCGTCATCCGCAATTTATCACTACCTTTAATTAACAAAACTGACGATCTGCGAGACGGGAAATGAGCCAGATTCTAGAGAGAGAGAGTGGCTTTTCTTTCATCTGTTTATAAAAAAGTAAGTTACATCACAGGATGGAAACTAGGCTTTAATTTATTCCATGTTAAATTTCTGATTCCTGATGAGAGAATACTAGCTAATTTAAGCTTCAGAAAACAATTTAATTAACAAATGTTGTCAAAACCTGCCCTTAAGCTCAGATCGAAAACGTTCGTTTTGCGGATCATCTGTTTAAAGGCGGGTATAATTGCATAAAGTAATATTGGGCTTTGGATAATCCCCCAAGAATTTGTATAAACAAAAACAAGATGTGATGGGGGAAGGGGGAAAAACGGCGTATTTCGTTAACATTCATTTTTCTTTCATATTGACTGGAAATGAAATACTTGCATAAGTTGGTGTGGTGGCGAGGGTGCCCTTATACTTCATAAGGGTACCACACCTTCCATAGAAGTCGATGTCACTGAATCCCCTTTGAGTGTTGGATTGAGCAAAATTTTCACCTCCTTTTCTTCTGAAAATGATGAAGCCTGCAATAATTACTCGCAATACCATGTTCTATATGTAAGGAGGAACACATGCAAGGTAATATTTGCAGGATAGAAGTGCCATTTTGTGTTTAAATCTTCAATTACCATTTCAATTTCGTGTACACTCGTTTGCAATGGCAGAGTGTGTGGACTCTTTTGACCCATGTTGAAGAGGTCACGTTTGGGACTACGCTATGGCACCACCGTGATAACTTTCTAAAATGTAGAAAGTTCATTTTACCAACCATTAGCTCTGTGAGACGTTAACCTTCCAAATTTCTCTTTGGTGGGCAATATATGGACTCTCCACTGGTTAAAAAGTCTTTAGAATTGAATTTTCTGGACTCAGTGGGTCGGGTACTCCCCTCGAATGTGAGTCTGTTTTGGCCAAAGTTCCGATAATCGTAACTAGAGGTCTTTACATACACGTATAATGGCTGACTGTTAACATTGGACTGACCTCTCAGTTACGACCAATAACGGTACTCGGGGGGGGAACGCGCGTAGAAATACAATACCTATGTACTCATTACAGCACTCAAATACACAGTGATTGTGACTTTCACATTTCAATTGCAAAATCATTCATCACTTCACCGACTTTTTTCCTATCAGAAATCGTCTTACATTATCTTTGAGAAACTCTGACCAAATAGTGCACTTATTTGTGTTGTTCGATTCTTGATGATTATGTTAAAAAAGCATTTACTTTTAAAATATCAAAATGACACATTTAAAAAAAGCCAATATTTTTATTTTAATGTTATACAACAGCTTCGGTAGGTCAGCAGTCCTGAGATCAGTTACGGCAGTCCGGTAAGTACGTAATCCTGCTTGCTAAATTGAAAAAACCCAGCGTTTGAAAATTTTCAGACTGGGATAATATCGAAAGGCATTGTGGGAAAAGGGATGCGGCCCGAAGCGATTGCGTGTTTCACTTTCGTGTCCTGCGAGCACCGAAGTATCAGAAATATACGTTCCATTTTCTCGCTAGGTTCATCGTTTTAGACCCAATACAGATACATATTCTAACAAAACATAGTACCGGACCCTCTGGATGCAAAATCTCCATAGAATCCCTTCGTTTTCCGGAGATATGTGAGATTTAGTTTCATTTGCATGCATTCGCTATTACGGACTGATAACGTATAATCCTCTCGCGTAAGTACTATTTAGATAATATGTTTTGCAGTCGTAACACAGGACTACATACACCGGTGAAATACTACCGGACGCCGTAAGGCGTTGAGTAGGGACCCTAATGCCGACTAAAAAGAGCGTAGAGTTATATCTAACTGTAAAATGAATGAGTGCTTACATGTCGCGGTCGTAACCTGGCGCAGTGTTATTTCACGCTATGATACGTCATCACTGCACGAATTAGCACTCTCCTCGCGTCCTGGTGGCGGCGCTATCACTTTTCCAATTTTTACAAATTTCTCCTGCCTGAAGCCTATGACATACTTCCCAGTCCAAAGCGAGCGATTGGCAATGCGCATACCTTGGGGGGGAAATTATTTTGAAAAAAAAACCCCCCCCCCCCCCCGGAATCAAACTGTTACGCAGCTCATGAGCAGAAATCGCTCGCTGGCGACTGGAAGTATATCATTGGGCTTTTTTTAAATGTTTAACCATTGGGTCGCATATGTATGACCTTTCACCTGTTCCTCATGTCACTTGGATTTCCGGTTTGGACTTAGTCTGTGAAGTGAAATTATCGTCCTCGAAAAGGGCATCATTTGCTCTTTAAGTGTCTATGATTTCTTCCGGAAAACTACTTAAAATATTTAAGGGTTTTATCTACGATGGTCTACAGCCACAAGTAAGTAAAATTTTGCTAAACATGACTCCTTTAGAGAATCATTACTCACGCAGAATTGTTTTTCTACGGTTCGGATCCTGAGTTCACATTGCATGACTTGAGGAGCCAGTTAAAATATGTCAGGTTGATATAAGATAAGGCCAATCAAGTCATGCTTAACAGGACTGGTTTATCCACAGATAAGGCCAATGAAAGTCAATGTATGTTTCCCGTAAACAATTTTTCAAATCATAATGAGGCAACTATTTCATTTTTCATTATTCTTTATTCATGATTTTAAGAAACGGCCATTTCACAACCTCCATCATGCTCTAATAGCTACAATAGTGTGTCAAACCACCACCCTACATTGAAAATGATTTTGCAAATGTTCTTTGATTTAAAATCTACTAAAATCACATTCATAAGATGTGGATCACAAGAAGAAACTTTGGATATTTTCTTTAAAATACAAAATAATGAACTTTTTAGGCATTTCAACATCTCAAACGCAGGCAGAAAATTATAACACGGCGGGTTTACGGGAAACCTCGACTTTCATAGACGAAGACCCTAACTAGATTGTGTTTAAGGTGAGTGTTAAACTGTTTACAAACACAGCGCCAGCCTGTCATGCCATGGCTTATAATGCACTAAGTGTAATTGTCTGTGCACTCTTGCACGCCTACCACTGGTAACTGCAGACTGATATAAACCACATGATTGACCCTCCATTCAAGTTATCCCAATATTGAATGGGGGAGAAAAAGCTCCTTGACATCTTCCTTTATTCTCTGTCAACATAACCAGGAAACTTCTGAAACTGTGTGCACAATTATTCAAGTTCTCTTGATTTATGATATGAGCATTGAAAATTAAATGTTCTAAGGATCGATGCATTTGGCTGATGTGGCTCATGTCTCTGTGCAACTTATCTAGTCGTTAAGTCTGGCTCAATTTTGTATAGAGGTATTCCGGTGAAGTCAGTCAGTTATTCGATCGGCGATTCTTAGCCATGCTTACGGTATTGTTTACGGCACATTTACATGATACAAAAGCGTGCAAAAGCATGTCATCGAACTTTGTGTTTCTGAATAATGCCGTCCACCGCAGTCAGTCATCGCAATTTTATCACTAAAATTAATTATAAACTGGCATCTGCGAGACCGGGAAATGAGCCAGTTTCTAGCGAGAGTGCTTTCTTTTTTCATCTGTCACCACCCCTAAAAAGGAAGTTACATAAAGCATGGAAACTTTATTCCATTTTATTTCATGTTAAATTTCTGATTCCTGATGATGAAGCTACAGCTATTAAGCTTCAAAAGAACAATTTGATTAAACAAATGTTGTCATCAAAACCGACCTTAAGCTCAGATCGAAACGTTCGTTTTGCGGATATCTTTTTAAAGCGGTTAATTGGCATAAAGTAATATGGGCTTGGGGGGGGGATGATCCCCTAGGAATTTGTAAGAAAACAAACACGATGTGATGGGGGAAAACGGCGTATTTTCAGTTAATATGCATTTTCTTATATTACGGGAAATTTGAAATACTTTGCATAAGTGGTTGGGAGGTGCCGCCGTAAAAAGCTTCCCCACATGCACCCCGGGAGGTAGCGTTCAATCGTATCGCCCACTGGTGCTTGCTGGTCTTTTTCAGGGGCTCGGTTCGGCCAAGCCTGCACTAACCCACGGCCCCACTTCCACTGATGAACGGGATGCCGGGTTGCACTTCCAACGCCGAATTTCATCCGATATTTGTTTTGTAGTGTGGCATATTTTAAATATTATCGCTGTTTTTGTTGACCCAAAGGAGCTCAAAGGCTGTACTTAACACTTACATGAAGTGACCAAGGGGTTTTCCACTCCGTTGGTGCCCGAAGGGGGGGGGGGGTTCATGGACCCCTTAAGGAAACCACTTTCCCGAGGCATTTTTGCACTAAATTTATACCACATGAGAAGGTTCATAAGACAACCCCAAATCATCAAAAAAAATGAATTTGTTATTTTGGCCTGCAAATTCGGGGCAAACTTGTTTTCAAAACACCCGAAAAATGGGCAAAAATGACGGAAAATGCAAATGATCCTTGCGCTTACATCAAACTTTTTGAAACTTATTTTAATAGGTTGATATCTACTCTGAAGACCCAATTACATATATTTACAACAAACCTTGAAGGTGTACGAATCATGTATTTGTTAACGGGTGTTGCAAAATAAAATCCCCATCATTTTCCCATAGACTTTTGAGTTAACGGTTTTGCAACGTCCACAATGAATTGTTTGTTTTCATCAGCACTAAGGGTTAATTTTTTTAATGTTACTATTAATGTTTACTTATATGTATGTGTGAACATATATCAGCAAAAAAATTTGCTTTGGTTCTTTGATTTGAAAAATTTTCAGTTGACTTCCGAGTGCCCGGGGGGGGGGGGGGTGGGGGGGGGGGGTTCCACCAAGGGACCCCACTATTAACTCATTAACGAAGGCTCCTACCGATTTTAATTTACAATTAAAACACGGTATGCAAAGAAGACGCCCTATAATTAAAAGTCAGAACAATTCCCACCACAACCTTTGGAGAAAACAAAAAAAACCAATGCGTAAAGCGGCCAGCGCGAAAACAATTTTGGAGGGTCCCTAGGAACCCCTCCCCTGTCACTTAATGTTAAAATATTTCCGACATATTATATTTCTACGCCACTTTCCAGAGTACGGAGACAACTTTTTCATCCTTTGCTACAGGGAGAAGGACTCCACTTTGACGCATAGCCTACAGCATGTTTTTTTGCTTGTAAATCTCATAACTTAATTTTTTTTCTGAAAAGAATGATTGTTTTTTCCTACATACCACTAAGCTTCCCCGTCATACATTCTTTCTTCTTTATTACATAAAGTGTAAAAATAAAGAAAGTTTGACTTTCAGAATATTCTCCAGCCTAACTGAAATTGTTGGTTGGTTCAGCGGTGCAGGTTAGCAGTCCGACACTACTGCTTTCTTTGTGTACCGTAAGCATTGTGTTTGAGCACGCTTAATCGCAATCGATGAAAAGAGGAATAACCTCTATTTAGGAAGACTGAGGCATCTAACAAATGACAGCTGGTGTCTACACTGCTAATGGGAAATGTATACAGTGGTTTTCAACATACACCTTCCTCTTTGTGTGTTAAGTGGAATTTTAGGCCAAGGGAATTTGATTCTAGTTTCCTGTGGAGCACGCATTCAGATGTGCCGCGTGGCAAATTGTTCATTATTTTGTGAAAAAAATTTTGTTTCTTCAGAACTTGATGATCGAACACAGTTGCTTAAAATATTCAACATCCCCTCCCTTGTTAATTTACACGTTAAGTCTGACTCAGAGATTGATTTCGAAATATTATTTTTTTGGTAATAATGAAAAAAATAGTCAGCTAGAACTAACTAAATAGTACCTAAAAGGCACAATTCCGAAATTTGAGATGAATCGAATTTTTCGTTTTATGCAGTAAAAACATGTATGTTTAGTATACGTCCCATAGATAACTGGATAACAAAATTCCGGTCCGGAATTTATACACAAATTGTTAATTTTCTATATGAAGGAATTCGATTTAAGCCTTTAGCAATTCACACAGTGATAGTATTGGACCAAGCATTATGTACAATTCAAAACCACATTTTTTGGAAATTGAGGGCGCCCTCCTCAGAAATCTCTGAGTCGGGCCTTTACTTGGGTGGGTGTCACAGTATACCATAAATAAAATGAATTTCCTCCAATTTTTGTCCCGCTTGTCATAATACCTGTGCAAAATGCTTGAACTGATTTTTAAAAAACTTTGAAGAAATAAACCTGCAATATATACCCCTTTTTATTAATTAGGCACTTTGACCTTGTTTATGTAATAAATATTTATAGGTTTTGAAGTGTATTCAAGATGGCTTTAATAATGAACTGACATAAATAATGAATAATGCATATTGGACCCTCGTCACATTTTAAAATCTCCAACAGGAAACTAAGAATCACATTCCATAATGCGCACTAACACAGATTCGATCTGTGTAATTGTAACTATTAAGTAACTCAGTTTCCAGTCCCTATTTTTGACTACGCCTTAAAACTTGGACTGGGAAAAGACCCATAGACTTCTAGTAGCGAAAATTCTTTAATCAGAATGACGTTTGCCGTTACAGACTGCTGCTATTTTACAGTTTGTGGGCCAGTGTATTTAAAAACGGTAGCACGAGCAGCGGATTTCTAATTCACAATAGAGTGATTTACAACTCGGATAAAACTACTCACCCAAGTTGTTGCTAATTTCCATATAATATATCATCGCCAGTGATTTGCATAAAAGGCTTAGAAATAAATAAAATGTGAACCTACAATTTTGCTTTCACATGACTGAGTAATTATGGCGCGCTTGGCGCAGGTTTGCGTACTAATTTTCTCGTGCCTGGCCGTACGCGCCGCGGTGCTTGTTGCGTGTACGGCGTCTACGTGCAACCCAGTGGTGCGCTGTTTGGCGGGAAGTGGGCGTACCTAACTTGGCCAAGAAATTACTCCGAACTATAGTTGTACCTTGCCGTCCGTCACTGTTGTGAACTCTAGCAATTATCTATGGGAATTTCCCCTGAATTTTGTACCTCAGAAGTACTAATTATATTTTTGTTTGTCAACTATTATGATACAGACCTTCATCAGGTAAGGTGTGTGGCCCTGTTTTACGAATAACCAGTGGAGAAACATATAAGCCATTTTTTTATCAGCTTCTGAATATTTGCGAATACTTTTTTCTTCGGAGCCCATTCAATAGCAACGCCCTACGGTTAAGTTGCCTTCTACTGTGATGCAATATGCTTAAAGAGACAGATGAGATTTC
>JAMKCH010040167.1:0-13754 GCA_023653785.1 Ophioderma brevispina
TCCGTTCACAGCGGCCATCTTGGATTTGAAGGTTCTAACCGTCAAAAAAATGGAAAAGGTTTCATTTTGAATCTTCACCCTTCAACGTAATAAAATCAATTGAGAAATCGCTTTTAACAAAAAAATTGAACGAAAGCCATTTTGTCGACATATGGCTGTGTACTAATATAGGCTAGGTATTATTCGATAGGCACACTAACAAAATCGCCAGCCTTTTCAGAACATGTGGACCGGGCATGTGGAGATGGTAACACGTGTTTATCAGAGTTGGGGAATTCCCCATTGCATATCTAATTTGGTCCTACCATTTTATGAAAGGGAGAGATCCTTTGTACCTAAAATGTTCCCTTTATTGTTTTATTTTAATTAGGTTGTTTTAGTGTCCAATTCTCTTTTATCAATTTTACGTCTAGTATAATAAAAGTTTCGCCGACATTAACAGCTCGTACACCATTAGATTAATCATTTGCGGGACATTTCCTTGCACTCAATTGCGCTGCGGTATCTATTGCTAGACTGAAGGAGTTCTTTCCGATTTTAGCGGCGGCTCGGGTAATCTCCCTTGGCCGTGGCGACAACTACCGTAATCAGGAGAGTGGCTCACTTGTTAGACCTCCGATACAAGCGACAAACGATAAAATTTGTATTATTTACTTGGATACTATTCTGCGAACATTTCATTTAAATAAAATAAACAGTATTTTTAAAAGTAAAAAGCATTGTGAAGAAGGATAATGGAACTATCATGCGTAGTGCTTTTGTGTTTTTATTTGTCTGATCCTTAATAAATTGAAAAGAATGTAGAAGTATGTGTAGCTGGCCGTGTAGTTAAGCTTTCCAATGGGGATTGGCGGTTCCAAAATAACTACGCCAACATGTTGCATGAAAACCGCGTGAAATACTACAGCGGGAGAGACCCCCCCAAGTTACGATTACAAAGTCATAACAAATGCAGTGTGGTTGTGCAGTACTTTTTATACATCATCCGTGTTGTTCCAAACATTATTAGTGTCACTATTACATTGTACTTTCTGGCATGAATGGAATTACAGTTCTGTGGGGAAATTAAAAATTAAACATATAGTCCATCGGCAGAGAAAGAAAAATCAATTCTATGTAAAGTCGATCTGATTTGCACTATTCTATATGCAAAGATGAGGACAAAAAATGAAATGCCATCTTATTTTCGTTCATGAAAACAGGTGTATCGGGGGCCACATATTTTTCTTTTTTTGCCTCTCCAAATGATGAAACGCTGTCCTCAAATCTATAGTGACATGGTTAAAATAGATATGTGGTTCGATTGGGACAAAGGGATTCACTCAATCAGTGCTTGTTATATAAGTCTATCGTTTCACTGATGCGCATAGCATTTCTACTACTGACACAGTAAATCATAAGAAAACAGGGATATTTTAATACTGCCTAAATTTACTTGACGGGTCCTGATCCTTATATGCAAATTAGCGCTTATTAGAGACTCGTACAGACTGAATGCATATATAGGCTTGCCGTTCATCATTCCGTTCGGTCTTGCATCAAGACTACCTACCTAACGAAGGAAACAGTCAACGGCCCAAGTACAAACTCGCCCCAAAGTACAAACTTCGCCCCCAAGTACCAACTCGCCCACGTATACAAACTGGCCCCAGGTACTACCAACTCCCCCACGTATTGCCAAACTACGCCCCGGTAATACCAACTCGCACCATTTATACAAACTGGCCCAAGTTACAACAAACTTAAACTCGTCCTACTGGTAAAAACCCTATATGCCTACAGGAAATGTATTTCGTAATCATTATTACTATTTGATATGATGTGTTTGAAATGTGTTTATATGGATATGTGTTTGTGCATATTGTAATGTCCACCGGTAGGAGTAGGAACCCAGAATTAAATTTGCGTGTCGTAGTTAGATCAGCGGGAAACCATTTGTCTATTGGAAAATAACCCGGGAAGTTAATAGTAGAATACATAAACATGGAAAGAGGAAGAGGAGATTGTGCTGCTAACTATTGCATATAATTGAAGTTGGTACGGAATCGATCAAAACGGTATACTGAATTACTCCCGAAATATTGGTCTGGTGGTTAGGCCCATTCATGGGTGGGGGACAATGATACGGCGATTGCCGTTGCTAATGATAACACGAACCTCTTTCATCTTTTTAAGCTTTTTTTTATACACCGGACGAAAACAATTCAAATCACGAGATTTTTTATATAAATAAGAATTGAAATTGACAGTAGTAAAGCTTATGCAGTTTTTTTTTTTTAAAGAATCAGTCGAGTCATAATAAAGAGTCAATATTTGGCGTATTAAAATATTTATTGACCTAATATTGACTCATATGTAAAGAGTCAATATTAGGCCTATAAATCTCCATTTTTTAAAGGGAACAGATGATTTTGGTTTGGGGTATGATTTCTCTAAAGTTTACCTGATTGTTTAAGACAATCTCAGACGAGAAGGTTTCAAAGAGTTTATTTTTTGTAAGATATGAATTATTTTTTATTGACAAACCGTCATTGTGAATGCAAACAAAGTCGTAAATGACACTTTTGGCGAAATTGATTTTGTGTTGATTCATGAAAACGGTTTTGCATTTTGGAGGATAAGACTCACCAAAACAAATGGTCTCAAATTTGTATGTTTTATGTTTTAAACATTTAAGTATTCAACCTATTACGGGAAAATAATATTGTCAACAACATTCTTAGGTTTCTGCACAGTATGCACACAAATATTTGTAAGCAAAGAAAGGGTTTATTGTGCGTTATCAAAAATTTAAAGCATAAAATATGCCAAACTGATTACATTATAAGAGAGGTTGCTGAACAATTTTTTTTTGTACGGAAGTTAAAGTTGAGTAACCTATTGAAAATCAAGATTATATGCTTCCAATGTTTTAGTTTATTACGTTAGTAATATGGAATTCTGCCTGAAATTAGACCTCATAATTAACACACATATTAAGATACATTTACTCATGTATTCTAAAGAATATTTAATTGAAACCATATAATTCCATGGCTAATTATAGGTTGATGTAAACAAAACGCCTTTCAACGTAAATAAAGCGATGACAATAACGGATAGTAAAATTTTGACCATTTTTCACACTCACATTGACTAAGATGTATCTGATGAAAGTTTATATCATTTTTGTGGTCGGAAAAAATGCGTGTTATGCCAACTCTTGATCAATATTTAAATAGCTGTTGGTTGCTAGAAATGTGGATAACGTAATACATTCCTTAAAAAGGTCGTATTTTTTTTTTGTAAAATGTTCAACATTTCTTAGACTTTTTTTAAGTCGTCATGTGAAGCTGAAGCAAAACACTATTCAACTGGCGCATTGTGTTTTCCTTGAAACTAAGGATGCACAATGAATATCTTAGAAGTTTTACCCAACTTAGCAACTGCTTTATGAAGGATGACGTAATAAACAAGGTTTCACGGACATTTATGTTGTATTTTCGAAACATAAACGTAATTGAGAATACAAGGAAACCTCATTACATAATTTGAACATGTTTGGCAAAAAAGAAACACTGATAGTTCGGAAAGAATTCACAGGTGAAGTATTTTTCAATTTTTTAAAAATTAATTTTGTGTTGTGTTTGGACTTCGATTTTTCTCCTAGTTTTCGAGTTTTGAAGACACAATATCTCATAGAAAAGAGAACGGAAAAAGTTTGGCAAAAAAATATATTGCCCAAAAGGCAGCTCAACGGCTCCTATAAAATTATTTACGTTGTTCCAATAAAGCATTTTAAAAAGTTTTATAACAATAGACACCAAATATTGGATATGCACAGTTTTCATGAAATGATCCGAATTGTTCACGAAAATTGTATAAAATAAAAAGGCATTCACTAAAACACAAAATTATATAACATCTATTAGAAATAAAGGGCCTTTTGTCCTGTTTTTTCACCCTTCAGCCAATACTAAGGTTCTATAAAGAAAGCCTAGATAGAAAGTTTCGATGAAGAATTCTTCCAAATTAAATAGGATAGGAAGTTTTGTGTATGTTTTCACATGTATTTTGAAGGTTTAGCAACATGAAAGACGCTATACAGGGGAAAAAGGCGCTAATGTATTTCAGTCTTTATTTAAGCGTTCAAGCGGCCGTAATAATTATATTATAATGTAGAAAGGTTGGGCCTGAAATGCATGCTTCGAGCAGAATCTAGATATAAATTGTCAATTTCAATTTACTGCTGTGGGTTGTATCATTTCTTGACCCTCGCGTGCATTGAATGAGTTTCGCATCGTCATAGATTCTGCTCGAATCATGCATTTCAGGCCTACCCCTTCTAAAATAAAAGTTATTTAAATCAGTAGTTCCTTCCACATCTACAAAATTGGACAAACAATGTCTGCAGCCTGATAAGTATACAGGAGTTATGCTACCTAGGCCTGATTAGGTGTAGATGCGACTTTGTTGCAGGCCTTCGCTTGCGCCTTATTCCGAGTCTCCACGTAGGCCTTAGATTATTGGCACGTGTCCTTCAGATGTCAGTTGGCCATTTTGGGGACTATGGTCAAACCTTGCCCATCCCGATTTGGGAGTAACATGAAAAATTGAAAATAAACAAAAAACGTTGCAATTCAGTTGCTTAGAGGACATTTATGTTTCTTTTTACTGTTTGATGTTTGTTTTATATGGTATAATGACAGTTGAATGAAATATTCTGTATCAATTTTTGTCACAGAGTGTGTATATAGAAAAATATAATGTTATTAAATAAAAATAGTGCTGTTTTTTTATGAAAGAAATTTCAATACCTAAAAAATTTTTTTTTTTTTTTTTTTTTTTAAATTCATGAATTTTATGTGGAAAGTATAGACTATGCACCCAAAAAATAGGTAGAACAATACAAAAACCGCATACATATCGGAAAAGTATTATAAATGCCCAATAATACAACAGTTCAAACAAAATAGTACAGTAACAAAATGTCAGTCAGTCGCAGCTTTGACAACTTGCATATACTCGGCCAAAGTGTGGTGGAAACACTTTTATTGGCATTACTTAACTTATTTGTCCTGAAATTGTTGAAATCATGAAACAGGGGATAAAAAATGCACATTTTGGCCGATATCGTCCCGCTTTTTCGAGCCAGAGGGGGGCAACTTACCCCCCCCCCCCCCGGCCGGTACGTCACGCAAGGGTGTCATTGATTGGTACACCCACATCCTATATGGTCCATTGGACCGTGTGCTCTGGCGGAATTCTAAATAATTAAAAATTTCGAAGTAGTTTTCAATGCATAGATATGCTAATTGGAAAAGGGTAAATCGTAATTGAGGGGTATATTACATTTGTTTGAAAAAAGCATAGACGTGTCCGCGGGAAAATTTCATATCTCAAGTTTGGTTAAAAAGGGTTCTCGCAAGTCGAAAATATCTCTTTAAAAACACATTTGATGGAAGGAAAAATACGCTATACAGGTTGTAAATACGATGTCGGATGTCCCCATCCTTTGTGAGGCGCGGGACCCTTAACAATTCTCCAAGAGTGCATTTGCCCATGCAAAAGTTTGTGAAAAAAAATGAATTTCAAAGTGGATAAAAACATATAGGTATTATAATAAAGCCCGGTTAATAAAGTTCAAATCTTAAACCACCATCAGACATTTGACATTAACAACGTTGACCGTCTTAAATTTCGGAATAAGTCGGGATAGATCGGGACGGGAAATGTCTGGTTCGAAAGTAGCTCAATAGGTTCTATCCTGAGAACTGAGAACCAAATGATTTTTTAATTGCCTTCCCCCCGGTGCTAATAGTAATTTATCTAGAGTGTAACCCTGTCCATTTGTGCAAATTTGAAATTACCAAGTTTAACATTTGAGGAAGCAGTCAGAGTCAGACGTTTGTACCCATCTCTGGCTATAAACCACATTTGAGGAACCTACTGTTGGACCGATAGAAGAACACACAGGTGAGACTATTAGTAATATAACGCCAGTCTGACTTTTATTGGTGGAAACTGTATCACCTGACATAAAATAGTTTGCTTTTCACCCAAATAAAGGGTCAACCGGTCAATAGTCGATTTTGATCGGAGCTTTTGGACCGGCCGGTTCATAGTCGATTTGATGGGCACTTTTGGACGGTGTGAAGCAGATTAGGACGGCGGGAGAGCCATAGTCCGCGGAGCCCTCACACAGACGACACCGATAACGGATAAAGCGTGACAACCCAATGCTACCCCAGCCTGACCGAGTCAACACTCTGAATCGACTGACATATTGTTCACCATTGCCACTTCCCCACGGACCCTATGAGTAGCCGCAATAATATTCTACACCGGCAGTTTATTTAAAAATTCGCCCACGCCGTGAAAACACGAATTTTTGGCGAGGTAATTATTGTTTTGGATGATTTATAGAATGGGGAACTACGTGATTTGGACTAATGGGGAGCTCACTCTGCTAATTCATGACGTGAATTAGGCGAGTAGTCCTATAACACTATTTTATTTTAATTTTTCTTGTTTGTAACTTGATGCATTCCACTAATAAAATGACAACAATATTTTCTGGTTATTAATATAAAACAAATATTTAATGCTCTTTATTCGGGACAATGTAAAAATATTGCCCCGGTGACTGCAGACGTGGGCCTATATTGCCATCGACCTTCGGTCTCGGCAAGTAGGCACACGGTCTGCAGTCACCTCGGCAAATATTTTGTAACACATGCCTCATGAGCAGTAAAGATTTGTTATAATAACTGCCAGTAGCCTTAATTGCAAAATCTCACGTGCAATTACGCGAACAATTAGGCATATGCATGGGTTAAGTGTGGGATATTTAATCCTTGTTAAAAGGTCGATTTTCATTACTTAAAATGTTAAAACGAGTGAAAGTCACTCTAAAATAGCTGTCTGAGTCTGAATGTTTCACTCTAAATTGGAATGGGTCACGTGGACAGCTCTGACTTCACTCTTAAACATTTATAGAGTAGGCCTAGTTCTTGCATTGCCAAGCGTTCGATATTAAGTGTAAAGTTTCCCCTTCTTATATTCACATATCAAGTTTAATAAACGGGAGTAGAAATGACTCAAATTTAACTTCTTTTGATTTTTACATTGAGAGACACCAAATGTAATTATTGTATTTTGTTCTTGATGCGTTTATGTATATTTACTCGTGTTTTTTCAGCATCAATATGTTTAAATAATTTAGTGACCCTTTTATCCCGCCTGTACCCATTCACCTATTTCACCCAAAAAATCATTAACTTTTTCGCATTGTAAAACATTTATTTTGGAATCACACCCATACCACCGTAAAAGCAGCGAAATTAATTCAGGGCATGGACCAAAATGCGTCCAGTAAATGCGATCGGAAATACTGTCTGTTGCAGACCACACGACGCAGCATCAAACCACCCCCCAGACACTTTTTGTGTAGCTGTGACAACACATGCACATGACTTTCTTTTCAAGCACCGACAGACACACACCTTACTCATACTTTCTATAAAATATAATAAGAATCCAGCCCAGAGATTTAACCACCCCAAGCCGCTCTCACCGCTTTGGCCTCAAAGTGCTTTCACAAATGGTCGCCTGATCACTGTGGCCCACCATACCATAAACACCCCCCCACTTGACATTTTCAAGGGATGCAGCAGACCGGGTCAGCGCTTTCCCATTTCAGCACACATAAATCAGAGAACCATTGCCCCCAGCCGGGACCAGCTGCCCAAATATCGCATGGGTCAATCGGGACAACCCAAGCGGTTCTTTAATTTCTGTGTCCAGGGAAATTACAAGATAGGCCCCGACAGACTCACACAGGGCTCGAACGCACGCCAATACGCCATTGATGACGCACCCAACAAAATGGCACGCTAACGAGCCGCCCTTACCTGATTGAGCTATCTAAATCCGCAGCATACATGTTGATCGACGATTGCACTGCCCACTGGCATTTGTGTTAGGACATACCACGAGGAAGAGACCATCTATCCAGCCCTCACAAGGTTCTCGGTGCGAGCCAAACCAGGGGTCCAAATCACTTTACCCCCCCACAGAGGACCACACCTTTAAATCAGACCATTTCCTGGAATTATAAATTATTCGGGGGGGCTAAAGCCCCCCCCCCCCGGTGGGCTGACAGTGACCCCGGTCTGTAGTCGTATGCCACAACACTTTAAACAGTGAGTTTAAATGGCCACATGATTCAATTTATGTTTACACTTAGACCATACCAAAAGTGATTTGATTTTTCCCCATGGGACCACAGAAAGTTTAAAACCCACCAGTCCGAGTGCCAGTCGATTCAAGTTAATTTTGCCCACATTTAGCTGAAACATTAGCCGAAATTTACTAAGACGAGGAAAATGCATATTTGGTCCACTCGCCAGCTTTTACGATCCAGAGAGGGCAACTCCCCGGTCGGTACGCCACTGCAGTGGGGTTATAATAGAGAGACCTTCCCGAACAAGGTTCCAACTTAGGCTCCATATTTGTTATATATGTAGATACATGTATGTATTAAGACCCCATGGCACCCCGCCCTGCCTCTTTTTCTGGACTTTCCTAGCATACAATTTATCCAAATTTCTGCCATTTCTCTGTTTTTTTCCTCATTGTCTACATTATAATAGCAGGCTTGAAAAAATTCAGTATGATCGTAAAGGTCAGTAGGAGTATAATTGGCGGTAATTGACAGCATTATATTTTACGCTTTACATGGAAATGGTAAATTAAATTTACATCTTCATTGTGACTTTGATCAACTGAACCGTTAATGTTTTAATTAGTTACAACCAATATGCTGTAATATTGTGCCTATTTGAAGAGTTCTTCCTACATATGGATTTAGGTCATTTTTTAAAGGGCTACTGGATATAATGTAGGTCCATACCTTCGGCGCGGGGTCCGACTGGGACCTTGACGTGACAATCGGCAAAAGTAAGGGGATTTTCAAGATCCATATTTCTGTAATATTCGAAAAGATTTTAACGGGAATCGATTTCCAGCCTTTGTATTTGGATAAGAAATACAAATGATTCTTAAAAGTGAAAGCACAAAGGGTGATTTGATTTGTTTAATCAATAAAACATATACATTAATTTATTACTTGCTCCAATAGGAAAATTTTTAAAAATCAATTCAGATTAGTCCCTTCAGATGGGGATATTTTATGGAAAGGTTACACTCAGGGAAAAAATCAAAAGGCTGTCATTTTTTAGCAACATCCGGTATATGAATCTCTCGTTGCTTTGGCCTAATATGTATTACGAATCATGGTCATACTTAATAAGATATTTATGTTGATGACATGTGTAAAAAATATAATTGATAAATTGAGTAAGACCCCACTAATGGAACAAACGGAGCTCCGTTCAATTTGGAACAATGTTAGGCGTTATTGTCAATTTGCGGGAATATTGATAGTCTGATTAGTCAGTCGTTTGGCCAAAAATTAACATTTACGATAATTAAAAATTAAGCATTGAATCAATAAATAAAGAAACAATTTGTCATTTCGCATGTCAATTTAGCTTAATCAATCTTACCTTTTGAACAATGTGCTTATGGAAGGAAGACCAGTTATAGAATTAGATTTCTCATGCCAGTTTGTGTTTTGAACAAATATGTAATGACACTTTAGAAGGAGTAGATTTATGACGCCTTTGGTTTTACACTTTAACAAACAAGTGCACACGCGGAAGCGGTTCATCCAACAATAGGGAAAAAAAAAACAAAAAACATGACAACAAAATAATTTATATTGAAAACAAATAACCATAACTTCTTTTAAATGGAAATGCTTGTCCGGTTTCGACTACATAACATGTACATCGATCAGCCAAAAGTTTACTGGGTCACGGTTGCACTTAGTTCCTATAGCGCTTACTTACTGTGAAAGGCACTCCTGGATTCAACGATGAAAACAAAACACGATAGTTAGAGAGGACAATTACTAAGATGAAACATAAGATGTGGATATTAATCGATTAAATCCCCGGGTAAAATCCATTCAGCAATTTCTTGGACCACTCTCAAGAGACTCTCAAACGGTCCAATTGTTGGAGCTTTCAACGGCCTAATTGACTTTAAACAAAGCCCATTTGCTTGCTCTCAAACCTAACCCTCAACTGCGTTTCCCGGACAGTAGTGTGGAGATTTTGTTTATTTGAGTAGTAAAATTAAACAATTACAGTTAGCTGTCTGCGAAATGCATGAAACAGATAAAAATAAATGGTTAGCGTCTATGATCTTTCATGTGAGAAAAGGGAATAGAGGCCTATATAGTTATCTAGGGTGTTGATTGAAGGACAAAACAAGGAAAAAGACTACGATATTAGTCCCCCGACACGGACCGCACCAGTCTCACAATTGCTCAAATTCTACCTCCTCCGATCTCGGCGCAAACATCATCCCACAAATGCAAACGGAAATTTAGCAATTACCTCGAAGTTATGCCACTATTGTGAATCAGTGTTTTAAATTGTAACCTGGGGAATTTATATATTTGGGACAGTTTGTACTTTTAGGGGCGAAAGGGTTTGTACTACGTGGGGCGAGTTTGTAACTACGTGGGGCGAGTTGTACTACATGGGGCGAGTTGTAACTTGGGGCCAGTTGGTATGGGGCAGTGGTGTATGGGGCCAGTTTGTGTACGTGGGGCGAGTTGACGTTGTATCACTTACGAAGGGCCATAACAACAGGTCGGATCCCTGCCCAGTCAAGTGCGATTCCAATTATGTTATGCATATCATTGTAAAACAACCCTCATGAATAGCAAGGATTCCGCAACAAGTTGCTAAGTTAATGTTAAGACAAGACTTGAACGGCCTATTTAATAGCACATAATAAGACAAACAATCATATTTTGTTTGACACAACAGCTACATCTGTTTCCCATTAAATTTGGAAACCGATCCACAGTATATAATCTATTACACATTTATCAATCAGGGACGCCCTCGAAAAAGACTAACATATATTATTTAACACCACTTCCACCCCTTCCTCCCAAAACCATTTAAAATGGTTCGCTCTTACCATTGACAGTGTCTTTAATATTCAATTAGCAAACAAATAGGTGCACATAACAAACTTACAACATGTGAATAAACACAATAGCAAACAAGTAGGCATCATTGTGGAGTTACATCATAGTAAACTTGAGGTCTGTGTCCGTCGATTTTCGTCGATATCTTACCTGCTTGTTTACATCACAGCCGACTTGCACCATCTTTTGTGCTCTCATCCAGGGTGTGTTTACACTACCTCTGCTCAAGGGCGGTAGTTAGAAGTCACTGAACTGACACATCCAAGGGCGCCTGCAAGTAGATATGCAAATGTGCTCACTCTTGCAATCGTATTTGACCTCTTCCTTGCCACTTCTTGGTAGCACTTGGAAGCACCAGGGTAGTTAATATACACTATTACATACATTTTCGGACCGCAATCCCCCGCTGCACCGCTTAAACACTTGCACGACAACACAATAGTTTTCGTAAGAAATCGACAAGCGAGGCATCCAAGATTCCGAAAAAACAGAAAACCTCCCAAAACTCACTGCCGTCACTAAAATTTTTAAAAAATAAAGCTACACTCAAAGGCCACATCTCTAGAACATTTTTGCCGAATTTTCGGCTGAAACGGACATAAAACGGCCTACTATTTCGCTAACAAGACCCCGACCCTATTAAGGGGGCTAGGACACAATAGATCTGTCCCGCATTTTTATTGAAACTCGGTGTGAACAACGTTCATCGATGGTAACCAATAATCCAAAAGTAAAAAAGGGGGTCAAACCGACCTCGTTTTTCATATAAAACTGATTCAAAACCTATTTTTTGCCTTTTTTGATCAAAAATTTGTACACAACCCTATGGAAATTTGAATGTTTAGGACGACATTTTAATTATAAAAAAAACAAATCCGCTCGAAATTTTTTGATGGAATTTTAATAAAGTTTTGCGCACTACTGAAAGCTTTCGATTAAGAAGAAACAGATGGGGTCACCGACTACTTTTCTCAATATGTAACCATACACGTTTTTTTAGTTTTCAAAATAGTGGAAAACGTCCTATGATTGCGACATTTACAGGCGTCACAACACGCAACATATGTGACGCATGTCAACGCTTCTCGCGCGAAGATTGTATTGATCACTCATTTCATAAGTAAAGACCATATCCTATTTAGGCCCTACTCGTATAATAATAGTTTTTCCTTTAAAATGAGAAGACATTCTCTGAAAATCGGAAAAAAACTGAACAAATACACTAAAACAAGATTTATGCCGCCGCACACTGCATCGTTAATATACTGTTAAGTTTTTGGAATTTTCGGAGTATTTGTTAGCAACCGGCAACTCTGCCAACAAAATAGGGCCTATACTAAAATCGTTGTCCATTTACCTACTGTCTAAAATGCACCGACGTGTAATTTTTAGAGCGCAAGAAAGTAACTCTCTCAATTCCAAACTAAGGAAGTGAGTACATATGATGTAAAGCGCTGAGTTGGAAGGGTTAACTTTTTTCAGATAAGGATGTGTGAGGCCCCGACTTCCGAAACTTGAGGACATGGGAGGCCCTTAATTCATTATTTTCCTTTATAGCCCTTAGGAACTTAGTGACATTTCGAGAAATGCAGGCGCAGAACTAAAATTTTGGCTAACAATTTAACTCTTATGTAAACGTTTTTACAAAGGGGGGGGGACCTCAAGATGAATTAATGCATCACCCCATCTTCTACACTGTTACAGTTTTTTTCCTCCATCCACACTCATCGACTTCTCGCGCCGCGCCGTGTTTTTAATAGCGTTTTTCTACATACGCACTTTGGATTGCCCTTTCAAATTAAAGGTGCATTTCACGATCCTAACACCTTAATTTTGTTTACAGTTCACCATGTCTTATCCCCGAGAAAAGGTTATTTCCAAATTTAAAGTCGATCCGACGGTGCCCCATAGGCCACCATGTTGTCATTTCTATTCGTAAAAGTAAACGAAAACGAAAAAATCCTTCCAGAGTAGTCAATTTCGGCACTAAATTTAGCATACATACTTAACCATGAGATCAGAATCTCGGCTTTTTTGAAAAGTAATAATTTAGTAAATTCTATCTTTGGGTCATTGTGAAGAGGTGGTTGTGACAAACGAGCATGCCTCATGTAGTAAAAAAAAAAAAAGAAAAAAAAAAAAACAAAAAAAAAAAAAAAAAAAAAAAAAAGAAAAAAAAAAAAAAAAAAAAAAAGAATAAACAGTGTGATTGAACACCATCAAACATAACTATTTGATTCTATTCCTCAACTAAGTCGTCTTTTTTCAAACTAAAAAACAAGTACATTTTTGTCAAACCTATACGTTCAAGCCTCAATGGGGAAATATAAAAACCGCATTCCACACCATTATTCATCCAGGGTCCTATTATTTTTTCTCGGCATGTTTCTGGGCATTTTTCAGGTTGACCGTCACCGTTCAGCGGCTCTCGCCGCGTTCCATAGTTTTAGACGCATGCACGGCGCAGCTACTGATTGTTAACCGCGAGTCCCATGCCAAGAACGCCACGCAGGCATTTTTGTTGGAAAACCAACTTGGAACAGTGCCAGATCTAGTGCGCGGAGCTTACGTGTCCTAGCCTCCTTAAAACGCCGCTCTCGAATCGCAACAACCATCAGTGAATGGGTTAAAAAGGAATCTGAAGTGCTCAGTCTTTTGAATACCAGGAGGATTTACTGAATATACTAGCATTATTTGCTGGAGT
>JAMKCH010040168.1:0-27285 GCA_023653785.1 Ophioderma brevispina
AATAAGCGTCCTTTAGGTCTATTGTTGTGAGGTAATCTCCTGTCCTCATTAATCTCACAGCGTCCTGAAGGTTTTCTATCTTGAAATGCTTGAAAATAATAAATTTATTTAGAGGACGCAGATTTATTACTGGGCGTAAATCTCCTGTCTTTTTCGGGACCCAAAAGAGGCGCGAAACGAACTGATTTCTGCAAGACATTGCCAACTGAATCGCCCTTTTTGTTAACAACTTGTCTATCTCTGCTTGCATAATGTCCTCCTGGTTTTGATTTGTCACCAACGTAACTGGAGCAAGCTTTTGGTGAGGTGAACGAAAAAATTCCAGACGATAACCATTTCTTGTCTGCAAAATGAATGGATCTGCTGTAATCGCTTTCCAGTTGTTTACATACAGGCTTAGAGCTCCTGCTGAAACATTTAATACTATCTTGTCCACTGAGGTATCCCCCATTTCTTGTTGGGGCAGTTTTTTGCGGGAAAGGTGTCATAACTTGAACCAAATCCACACTGTGAATTTCCAGAACTTCCCTTTGAACCAGCATTCCTATGCTGAGAATATTGATAGCGACTGCCATATTTGTCTGACCTAGACCCTCGTCCAGGATGGTTGAAATTCTTGCGAACATGAATATTTGTCACAGATTTGCGATCCTTCACCTTCTTTTCAGAATCTGTGCCTAGGAGATTGTCAGTAATCTCAACCTCTCGGTTGAAAATATCTCTATACTTCGGGTCAACATGTGGGCGTAATAACTCCCGCCGCTGGAGTAAAATGTTACACTGAGCATTTCCAAGAAAAGCCAAACAATAAGAGAGATGATTAAGCAACAACTCTCTATCCAACTCTGGCTCAGGCCCATCTACCATCTCAATGGCTCTCAGTAATGGAATCGAGGCATCAGCTAAATAGGATTGATTCTCCTCTAAACCGCAATCCCGTTTCCTCACATATTCTGGAATCTCCTTGCAAATAAAACTGTCCAATTTAGGACCAGCAGCATTGGGAACATTTTCTGGGCGTTTATATTCCTCCCTCATCACATCCAACTTCTCCTTCTTTAACTTGGTATCAAAAGCTTTCTTGCATGTTTTTGCCCTGTAGTCTGACACAGGCGGGCCAAAATCGCCGTTATACTGAGAACGAAATTTGATACGATCATGCAAAAGCCGGGGCCGGCGGAGAAGAAGACTTCGTAGAAGCCGCAGAATGCGAAATCGCTTTCCCATGTTTACTACTCCCGCCATCATGGCTATTGGAAATATCAACATTATGATCGTGTGCATTACCTGATCCTGGCATGACGACCGCGGAACGGCTAGTACTTGTAGAAACATTGACATGTTGAGCAGACAACAGAGCACTGCACTTGCACGATTCCTACCACTCATTTCCCCACGAGATATGCTCGCCGAAAACATTATGCGGCCTCTGACCGCTAAGCAAGTTAGACTCCTGAGACGATCTTGCAGTCGTCCCAGCATCGGTCGGCGTAAGCAAATCCTGGCGCACAGCCAGAGGGTGATGTACAGCATTACTATCCCATAACCGACACAAAGCCGGCGGCTCATTAAATTTATTACTTACATCCGTACAGCGCACTGCCGTTTGCTCAGAATTCGACAAAAAAAGTCGGAAAAGGATGCGGTAACATGCGTGACTGAAACTTGGCTGTTTCGGGTTTGTGAAAAAACATTTCCACTCTTATCAGACGGAGATGGCGGAGGTTTAGAAACTGTGGCGGTTTCTGGCGATACATGAGAAGACTTGCATTTTCCCGGAAAATCTGTGACTTTTTCCCAGGCTTGACTGGCCTTTTCATGGGTTTATCCCTTGCCATAGCAAACAAATAAATAATCCACACAGTAGAGAGATGAAGTAACAACACTCCAATAATATAAAATCCAATTGGGTCTGAAAAGCACACTAAGAATTCACGCCAAAGCACCTTAATTCCCAGCCGACTGCACGTGTAGAAAGAACGTGTAGAAAAAATCCTGCGCAGAACGGAGAACACACGTACGACGTCGTAAGGGCTTATTTTGACAAAGACAGATTTGATGGCTCCAATGGATTATATAGTGGAGTTTGGACTGTAACATTTCTTTGAAGAGAAGGGATGTTTTACCGTCAGAGGGGCAAATCATTGACAAAATACAGATTTAAAGACCTTATCTATGAGGAACATGTTATACAAAATAATTCCTGATCCGGATTTTTTTGTTATACACGGTATCCTATGGTACTCTTATACTGTGCATAAATGTTAACTGCATCAAAACGAAAAATCTGTTTCATCTTAAACTTTGGAATTGAGCCTTTTAGGTGACCTTCTTTAGTGGGCTATTTTGCATTATTACTACATACAAAAAAAAATATATATATTTCAAATCTATGACTCGGGCCCTTTAAAGGACATAGAATTAAGGACAAAAATTACCCAAAAAAATCCCTTTTGGTGATAAGATATTCAAAAGTAAAAACAAAGTATTTGCTGTTTTTTCGTTGACAATTTTAAAGTCATATGCATTAATAAGCTTCCCATGAGTTCTTGTGGGGTTATTATCAACTTTTACAACAAAAATATCTGTGCACACACAGATTTTTCCCCCCAAAAGGTTATAACTATTTGTTTTTGAAGTCTTTCATCTCCAATAAATTATGTTGTACAGGCCTGACCATTACCCTACTTTTACAACATGCCCAAACTTTACATACATACCTATGAGACTACACATAGAAAATAAATTGATTAATTAGCTTTTGCTCATTTCAAAATAGCCCCCCCACCCCCCCCCCCATTTAATTACTCTTGTACAAAAGTGACTTCCTCTTAGAAGATGAAATAAGAATTTTACACCAATGTTTAAATAAAATAAATCCCAGTGGTTGTAACCAGCCGGTTTGTGTAAGGGCCACCATCATTTCCTGGGGGGGGCAAGTATATTAAAGTTTGTACAGTCCCAGTTATTACCCACCGGGGGCACCTTCCCCCTGCCCCCTCAAAAATTAATGAGCTAATATTGATGGTTACCCCCCCCATTAATCGGTGGTTTTTTGTGTTTTGTTTATATCCCCTTGGGAATGAAAAATGGATTTGAGGGCTCTATTTCAGGACCAAAAAAATGAGAAAAAATACTGCCTTTCATCTGATATCAAAATTCCGAACTACTTCCGAGTAATCAAGGGGGTCCCAAAAGATGATCGGAACAGCACCTTTAAATAAGGTTCCATACATTATTGGTTATTTTCCCTCACACCTTGGGGTTAGTGCTGAAATGACCATTGATTTTTTCAACTGAGGCATTGAGGTACTGCGACACCCAACATGTGAACCACAATAAAATATTGCAATAGGCTTTCTCGCACAATCAGTTGGAAACCCTAAATGGGTCAAATAAATACATAAACCGGATTGTTGCGTTGTACCCCCCCCCACCCCCCCCCACAATGACACAATTGAAAATCCAACAAGGCGGTTCTCGAACCACAAGTCTCGCCTGCTTTCGCAAAAACCATAAGACAAAAAGCAGCACACCAGAGTTCAACTGTTGCGAGTCCAGGGGTGTCCCCAAAAAAAGTTGTGCAACCAGAATAAACTCCAATTTCTTAACTAGTTTTCTTCCCACTATTTCATTTGACACCACCCTAGGGGTCACACATTTTCCATTGTGGGATATTCATCTTGCCAAGTTGAAACCCCCCCACGAGCATAAGTCAAGATGTTTAGGAGTAGCACCCCTGGTTTTGCATTCTATAGTTATTCTTTACTTCCTGCTCATTCATTTGACCACCCCGGCCCAGGGGTCACAACATTTTCCATTGTGGAGATAGTAATCATGAGAAGTCCTCAACAAGAGCATTACAAAGATGTTTAGAGTAGCACCCCGGGGTTTGAAGTTATAGTATTCTATACTTCTCAATCTTTCATTATACCACCATAGAGGTCACAAACATCTTCCGTTTGGGAGATATTACTCTTGAAATGTCCCCAACATAATCATAACCAGAGATGGTAGGAGTAGCACCCAGGGTTTGCATTTTAGTATTCTTATTCCTGCTCTTTCATTTGACACCACCCCCAGGGCCACAACATTTTACCATTGGTAGATATATTAATCATGAAAAGTCATGCAAAAAATCCCTTAAAAGTCACTAAATTTCGTCAAAATATGAAAATTATTCATTTGGCAACACTATTTTGGAAAAAAAATCATGTGACCACATTTTAAATTGAGTCGCATACGGTGTCCAGAAAGTGGGGAAATGCACAATTTTGCGGTTTTCACAATTTTCAAGAATGTTAAACAGGCTGGCAACCAAAAGAATTGACCAGAAGTAGAAAAACAATGTAAATGAAAACATGCACTGATATAGTATATATATGCCTGTTATACCTTTGTTGTGGGGTACTCCCCCCCCCCCCTTTTGGATAAGTCTTGTTTTGTACACCACCAAATCACACACAGCCTATACTGCAAATAAGCACATGCTGACCTAATTTACTGTAAGGTAACAGACTCCTGAATCAAATTCTTTTTGAAGTGTAGTATTTCACACTGACATTGACAACCTGAGAAAAATTTGGTGATGAAATGGACCAAGCATTTAGGCCTTAGTTGCATTTTAAAATATCAAAGAATGCCCCTTTAAGTGGCCCACATGAATTTTTTTGACCACAAAGTATTATTAACAAAAGGAGGTACCATTGATAGTAGTCTCATGTAGCGAAGGAATTTTGCACTATCCAATGTACCAGTTATGCGATACAGCAATTACGCATATTTATGATATCAATTGCATTCAAACAATGCCCTTTAATTGATCCACTTGCACTTTGACCGACACAATGTGATTCATACAAAAGTGGTACGGCATAGAAGTCTCAGGTAGCGAAGGAATTGCATATCCAATGTACCAGTCAGTGATACAGCAATTATGCATATTTAATTGAGATCAATTGTATCAAAAAATGCCCCTATAATCGGCCCACAGCACTTTGACCCAATTATGATCACCCAAAAGATGCATGGAATAGTATTCTTCTAGCAGCGAAGGAATTTTGCCTACCGTTGTAAGGTTTTCAGAATGACAGTAATTACGCATATTTAATTAGCTCATTGCATACCTAAGCCGCTTGTATCACACACACGCTCAAATTGGAAAAAAAAAAAAGATGCGCCACCATAATAGGCTTTCAATTTCATGCAGTGAAGGATATTTTCCGTATCAATGTTTACCGTTCCAAATATAGCAATTGCGCTGTTTTTTTGCATATTAATTAGCTCTTTGCATACTTAATTTGCCCGAAATACGCCGAAATCTAATCAGTTCGAGAAACTCTCCAGCCCGCTCCCTTCCCCAAGTTAACATCATCATACGCCTTACGGAACTCCGAAAACTTGTACACAAGCCTTGCCCATCTCCGCTTTCACAACTCTATGCATCTTTCGTGGCGAGTTGCGGCATACGTGGAAAAATTTTCGTTAATTTGCAAATTAGATACTTAATTAGCATATTTTACCCCCCCAAAAATCTCATCAGGTCGAGAACTCGTGGACCCGTTTCTTTCCCACCAAAGTACTAATCATAGCCCTTACGGAAAAATCCAGATAATCGCTTAACCAAGCCTGTGAACACGGACGTCAGGCCACACAGACAGCCATGACAGAAAGGACAGACAGACAGACCAAGACAGACAGACAGACAGGAAAAGTGATTACTAAGTCTCTGGCGATCAAAGTTCAGGCGAGCACAAAAGTGCAACTTTTGGGTTTGTGTTTTGCAATCTTTCGGGCATTCTATTTCAGCCCATTTTTGACCATTTTGTTACAAGCGAGGTGTTAAAGAGCAAGGGACCTAGGCCCCCCCCCCCCAAAATGTATATTTCAAAAAACTTTCAAAATGGTCTAACTTTGGCACAATACTAATTGAAAAAACATGCCGACGATACTTTTTGTGCCAAACTGTATACACTATGGCTGACCTGATCTGCCTCAGTAAAGGTGTTTTAAAAAGAATACCACTGATCAAACAAAACACATTAATTTATAGTACTGCCATTTTATTATAAAGTAGGCAAAGGACCATAATGTTTATGTCAATATACATTACAATTCTAAACAACGGGAGAAACAGCTTTTTTCCTTTGTTTTTGTTTTCATTTTTACATCCATACTGGTCAAAAATATCAGTTGCCGCTAGCTCAAACACTACATTTGGTTTTCAAACATTTACAGTCAACATCCTCTCAATGATAACATTATCACATAATTTTCCTGTACCTAACAACTTCAACGTACACATATCACACGATTTCATTATTCACAAATCAATGTTGACCACTTTTTTTGTCTTTCATACAATTGGGAACATATAATTAACTAACAAATAAAAATATCTCATGCCTATAAACCATGGTTGTCATTAACACTTGGTGTAAATAACTTATTTTTTTTCTGCACAACAATTAATTCTCCTTTTTGCCGAGTCAGATTGCTCAAAGGTTTGCACACAGAAACATTTTTCACTGAAAGGTCTGTAATGTAGGGCGCCCTACGGCTACCGAGGGTGATAATGGTTACCAATATCCTTAAATAGGCCCTCAAAATTTACATTTTGAGAAACCGTGCAGCCTTGAGACCCCGGAGTCGGCATGCCAACGATGAAAATAAATTCAAGTAAATTACAACCTGCAAATTAAAAACCAAGGTCAGAGGTCAATTTAAAAAAAAATCATGTTTTTTCTCCCTACCCACAACCACCACTAGATTACAGCCAAAAGGGAATTTACTCATGGTACAATGGCAACATGGGTAACTATTTAACTGGTTGAACCTCTATCAGACTGGTGCGGCTACTGTCTTAATTCCATTTCATCACTGAGTCACCTGGTTCCAACAAATTGTCCAATTCAAATACATAATTATACAGTGGAATATCTATAGCAACTTCAGGCCAACACTTTGGTGACTGTTGTAGCACCCAACACCCAAGCATCACATTGGTGTGGTCTTTCAAGTTTGGTTTGGTAGAGATGTGCCTCAGAGGGTCATACCAATCAATATCAATTTTTGCTGAAAATGGGGACACATAGCTATACCAGAAATGCAGATTTGGGACCACATGTGGGACACAATTGTCAATTTCTTTTTTGCACATTAACTATTTATAAAATTTGTGAAATATGGCTCAGGATTGAGAAATTGCGTAATTCCATATATGAAAAAAATTCTGAACACAGTGGACCTATCTACCATAAGTGTCCAAAGGAAACCAAGGTATACTACATTAAAATAGACCTTTTGGTTAACAGGGTTATATGGCCTCCAGTTTTTCGATTAAACTTTTAACATATATTTTCTCAATTTTGTTTGAGAAAAGATTTCTCACAGGAAAAGCACTTTATTTACTATAAAAGAGAGAAAAGGGATACCTAGTTGTTTTGCTAAGTGCACATGTTTAGATGCACAAATAGGGGAAGTGGGGAATTCCCCCAAGGATGCTAAACTTAGAAACTTGTTTATGTTTGGATCTTCAAACATAGCAAGATCTGGGATTCCCCCATAGAGTATATATATGAAGTGATGTAATTCGGGTGATGAATTCCGATTGGTTCAGCTAGTTAAGGTTATGTTTATGCATAAGAATGATGTGTAATGATTATTGTTAGAAAGGGGAATCTAACTGGAGTAGTTAAATACTATCACGGGAAGGACTCTCTGCCAGAATCCTCGTAGCTAGAGATAGAGGTTTATCTACAATCATGGTAGATTTTATTGCTTCACACACACGTGCCAGGATTATGATCGTTCAATTCCATGGAGCGAGGCTGTAATTATTTTACTGTCATCTTTGAAGCCGAAAGTGCTGGGACTCAAAATAGGATTCCCAAATTGTGACAGATATAAATCGTGGTTGATTACTCTTGGACTGATATACTGTGAATTTATTGTCGTCGAGGGACTTACTTAACCTTGTCGTCTTGAAACTGCTAGACAAAATTACCTTCAGGTCTGAGAAGATTCCCGTGGATATAATACCTGAGGAGTTTGGTTATTGAACTTGTGACGGCTGTCATTTTGAAGTCTTCGCGTGGGTATGTGAGGGACAATCTCGTTGCAACTGCACGCTTCTTGTGGACATTGACTGACATTCTTGGGGCCATTAGGTATCAATACTGTTACATTGTGCTGTAATTAGTGTATGATTTGCATTTATGTACGTGTTTTTATACATTACAAATTCTTGAACGACAATTACAAATTCATAAAAAAATATGTTGTGTGTGTATTAAATTAGATCACTGTGCACAAGGCCATTTATTGTTTTTGAAAGGTATTTATGACCTTAGGCGTACACGAGACTTCATAGAAAACACATTGTCAATATGGGATAACCAAAGTATAAACATTAACATAGACCTGCTTGCTTGCCAACATGTCTAGGGGTAACCAAACGCGTAACTACATTAACAAAGACCTGCTTGCCCACATGTCAAATGGGATAACCAAGGTATACTACATTAACATAGACTTGCTTGTCCAAATGTCAAATGGGATAACCAAGGTAAATAATTAACATGACCTGCCTTGCATTGCCAATATGTCATATGGGATAACCAAGGTATACTACATTAACATAGACCTGCTTGCCAACATGTCATATTGGATAACCAAGGTATACTACATTAACAAGACTGCTGGCCCACATTGGCATATGGGATAACCAAGTATATAATTGTAACAAAGACCTGCTTGCCCACATGTTCAACTGGAATAAACTAAGGTTTTTTATACTACATTAACATAGACCTGCTGACCACATGTCAAATGGGATAACCAAGGTACACTACATTTTAATCTGGTATTCACATGTAGTACTGCATTTGCTGTCAAGTAGTAACAATGTTTTGTCAAGTACACATTTAGAATATAAATGCAATATGGTTTGCTTTTACACATAATCAGCATTAAAATTGCATATCTATAAAGCATAAATTACACCTAATTTGTTTAAATTAATACTTTATAAAAAAGGACAACATCTTCCCAAACAATTTTTTAAGTTTAGTCTCCATTGGAAGGTTTACTTGAATTAAGTTTACATAGAAATAATTTAGCAGGGCAGTCAATATTAGTACAATATTAAAACATTCAAACACTCTGTTTTTCATCTTTTAAAATGTACATGATGGGACTAATAAATTTATTTCAGTTGATAAATCCCTTATTGGTCATATACCTATACATCAATCTGTATGTTGAATTCAATTTTTATAATTTGAATACTGAATTTGCTCCTCTTCTTAGTGCCTTAGTGCTGAAAGCAGGGCACATCTATGGGCCAATCATCTTTTCTATTTGTCAAGTTGATCAAGGATGCACTGTTAGACATCAAGGTTGCATAGAAGCTTAAAAATGCACCCCAGTGAGAATTTTAAAAAAGCCCAATGATAAGTAAAAGAAAATGCACCTCAACCCAACCCTCCTAAAATATAACAATTGATTCTGGACTATGCAATCTTCCATTGCCCACTTGTACCTAAGAGTGTGTCCCAAGACCTTGCATTTAAGTAATCAAAACCAGGTCTCATCAGCCAACTGGAATGTTATTGATTTAACATTAGATTCATTAGCTAAGATGTTGGAGTATTAGAACCTTCTTGGAGAAATACGGTTGCTCAAGATGGCTCTTACAAAGTAGTTTACGTTTGGAATACTAACATTCACTTGAATCAAATAAAGTTATGAACAAAAAAGTTAGAATCTAAACACCTTCATTTCTAAGCACATATAGTAATAAAATAATCAATAATAATAATGCATCAATAATGACATCCCAAGTTACATCAAATGGTTACATTAACATTAACAACAGGCCTTTAAAATTATGAATGTTTTATTGATGACTTTCACTGATATTTCTCTCCGCGGTTCAATTGGAGATAGTCTTCATTACTCAGTCTTCATTATCAGATCATGAATCTTGGGATTAAATGTGATATCGTAACCATTGCTTAAGTGTCATAGAGTCTAACAAAAATCCTAAAAAAATCACTTGCATAAAAACAACAGGTAACCCTGTTAAGTTGGTTTTTTTTAAAAAAAGTTCCGATCATGAGCCATAATGAACAACCTCATGGTTCTTGGAAACCAAAACACTACAAACATGTGATCTATGATTACCAAAAATACAAAAAGAAATGCTTGTAGGTTATTGACAAATCAAACATACACAGATATTACGTTTTTTGAAACCAAAACATTGACAACAGATATATTTGTATCAAACAACTCAAACCCCCTTTCTAAAATGCTCAAGCTTTGCAAAATGCAATTAACTAAAAACAAGCACCAACCTGTGCAGTTAACAGTGTCAACTATATCAGAGTAATTGTACCATATATACCAGTATTATACCTTATACAGCATATATATCATAATACCAAGTATATATCATATATACCAGAGTATATATCATACATCCAAGATATATCAATACATTCCAGAGTCATTATCATATATACCCAAGTATATATCATATATACCCAGAGTATAGATCATACATACAGAGTAATATAGTCATATATACGCAGAGTCTATAGTCAGATATACACCAGAGATATATCATACATACCAATTAATTATCATATATACCAGAGTATAATCATATAACTGGAGTAAGTATCATCTTACAACCAGAGGTATATATCATATATACCATGAGTATATCATATCCAGAGTATATAGCCTATATACCAGATATGTACCAATATAAGCAACGGTATATAGCAGATATACACCCAAGTACATACTAGTTAATCCACTAGAGTAAAACCTATATACACCAGAGTATATATTACCATATATACAAGCGTAGATGACATATACACAAGAGTACATACCATATATCCCGGAGTACTACCATATATGCACCAGAGTACAAGACCACAAGATAATACCACAGAGACCAGTGTATTACACCATATCCACTAAAGTATATAATATATACAACAGTACATCTCACATAAATACCAAGTAAGAACCATATATCCCAGAGTATACACGTTATTTTATCAGAGTACACCAGATGGACCATATACACCAGCGGATCCGAATATATGGCCATGTGAAAATGAGCTATTGCTTAAGCTGTAATAATCTTAAGACTTAATGCCTTAATGGATGACAGAAATCTTTAACACATGGAGGAAGTTGAATAGTAGGAAGTACTAAGAATACCCAATACTGACAAGTCGTGATATGATTCATCTTACATAAGCCTCTATTTGGCACTAATTGTAAATGCATTGGCATGTGGTTTTTCACCGAATACACTCCTCTTTTTATATCGCTCACATAATCATACTGTTACACATTACAACCTCGCTTCAAATTCCTAAGAATGTTAATAATCCACTAATTTGTACTTGTTGGAAGTTAGCCTAAACATAATTAAGTGTGTTTTGTGGATTGTGTTCAAGCATGTGTGCCTGGTTTTGATAAAAAAATGCACGGACACAATTTTAAAGGGTCTTTTTGTACTAGTTAAAACAATCTGTATAAAATATCTGGCTTAAATAATACATCGGCAGTGTGTTTTTGTATTTTTTGTTGTATTATTACAGGATTCTACCCATTAATCACTGCTAACACATTGTACATGCCACTATGTGACTGTTACATACAAATCTGTGTAAAATGTCTTATGTTTTACTGGTATGTACAACACTGACGTAACAGTTTACAGTGTTAGGCCCTATAAAATTAATTACTAGTTTCTCGTAGCAGTGCCTCTCAAAAAAGGAAGGAGGAGGGCAGTTTTTTATTTTTTTTACTAACATGACAAACCGGATATGGGCCAGTTCACACTGAAAATTGATATTATTAAGAGCGCACCAACTTTCAACCACAACATAAAAAATGTGATGCCTTTTTTATTTATAAGGCCTAAAAAAAAATTGTTTTGATTGGCGTAACCCGATCGACCCTATTTTTATATACCGCCGACCCCCTACTATTTTTATTTTTTGTGTGCAAAAAAAAAGGTTTAAACACGTAAAACCAAATATTTTCAATTTTAGTAATCGCGATATGATGCCTCCACCGCGATATGATGCCCTCCAAAATGACAATAACATATGTGTTACAGAAAAAGGGACGATGTGCCATTTGTTTTTTATGTGTGTCATATATTTTGTGTTCTGGTATGTTGACACATAAAAAAAACAAAAATGCCGACCTACCTCCACCCTATTTTTTTTTGTCTATGTTACGCCAACAAAAATTTTTTTTTTTTAGGCCTAAGTTATGGGAAGGACCCCCTAGAGATCTCTAAAATTACATGAATGTGACTGTGGTTGATTAACCAATTAGGCCCCATCACCCCCATTTTTAGGATTGAAAACATTACAGACTAACTCAGATTTCCTTCCGAGGAGGGCCGCCTCCATTTTCAACAAATTGGTTGTTTTTGCAGATAAGAAGCTTGTCCATATGAATCACTGTGTGAAATAACTAAGGTCAAATCAAAGTCCTTTCATATAGAAATCATAACTTTGTTTAAAAATTCCGGATCCGGAATTTTGTTATACAACGGTAATCCTATGGCACTGTTAATCCGTACATCCATGAAAACGAAAATCCTGATTCATCTTCACTCTAACTTTGGAATGAAGCATTTTAGGTGAATATCCTTAGTTTCGAGTTGATATTTTTCAGTACACACACAAAAGACTTATTTCGAAATCTCCGAATCAGCCTTTAAGAAACTTGAAAAATACAAAGCATTTGCCCTCAATCCTAAAATAGAGGGGCGGGGCTACAAGAATCTGAGAAAATGTTTTTATTTGGCCCTAGGAACAACAATAGACCCCCGCACTAATTGCCTCTTTCTTCTTTTTTTTTAACACAAACTGAGCGCAAGCCCTCATCACACTCCTAATTAACCTCCACTTACACAATTAATACAAAGCTATCACTACCTGACATATTACCGCTCATACACTGGTCAATTTACTACCCAAATGTACTGTATTAATGGGGAGACAATCTTTAGCGCTCAAGAATTTACAAGCTGCTTACCTGCTTTTGAATCAACACGTTACAAAACTAAATCCTTCTTTTTTGTATTTTTTTTATCATTTCATTACAATACTGTGTGTGTGCACGGAATTAGATCCAGAAAATTGCATATATCAATCTTTGGTTCAAAATCTTAATGTGTAATGTGGTCTATGTGTATTTAAATGGCATGATAATATACCAAGGTACAATTAGGACTAATTAATCATTGAATAGTTAAACAAGCCCATCACAATATTTTGTCTTAATGTGTCTTAAAAATATCTATCATATACATCCTGTCTCAGCAATACAGCCGGTCTCAAAAAATGGTACAATCACAAACCCGATTGTTTTCAATATTCATATCTCAACTAAGTAAGTGGTTTTGTATATCACATGCAATAGAAAAGACAGCTTTCCGGAGTTTTTGTTTCCTCTCAATGGCTTAATTCAATCTAGAGATAACTCCATTTACTGCGGAACACAAAACGAGTTTGTGTCCACTGTTCGGTTGAGTGAAACGGTGAACGATTTAGTTAAACATAAGTTATTCACACTTGAACAGATGAGCGATTCTTTAAAAAGGGATTAACTTCATTAAGAAACTCTAAAAAGATACGAACAGGTAGATAAGGTGGAAGTTACTGATCAGTAAGTTCTGGCTTTACGATTAAGTGAATAACATTCCACATACTGTTGTTGTCAGATGAGAACATTAGCGTACAACCTGCGTCCCACATCTGGAGGAGATGAGTTTCTATGGTCTTGAAGTATCATGAAACGCACATTCCTACCACCACTTTGATACTTTGGCTTCCAGTCAAATTTTTATTGACTTCACAATTAGTAAATGCCCAAAGATAGTGCAATATTTTAAACTATTTCTTTGATTAGGAGTGTTTATTTGGTTCAATTACATTTCCTTCTGACATATTTTAACAGATACCAATCTTGTAATAATTCCAGCTCCCTTTCATTGACGTGCCATAAATATTTGTATTGTTTGTTATTTACGAAAAGAAGATTTTTAAATTGAACTGATTCTGTTGACTATTAAAACTTGTGTCGGTAAAAGTAAACTTCCTTTGTTTACTAATTTAATCTGTACGTTTTGTTTTCTTTTTTGTCAAGTTGCAAATCGTTTGTGAGCTTTAAGACAGCATGGCATAGCGGGCGAAACAACTCTGCCATAGCATACAAGTGGGCACAAAATCGATTTTTGGTATATCGCACTAAAATGATTATAACTCTTGATTGACAAAAGCAATGAGATGAAAAACAAACACCATTGGAAAAGCTGGTCTTTGTTCTGTAAACATATGTAAGTAAGAATGACCGTATTTTGAAATTTCCCCATATTTAAAAAACCAATTTTTTTTCTGATTGTACCATTTTTTTTGAGACAGGCTGTCATCTTTAAAATCTTCTTCTATGTTACCATGATTTGCTAACAATTACACAACGTGACCCCTGGATCTAGCTTTCTGATTGGTTTTCAAAGATGGCTATATTAGATTTACTCAACCAATCATTACTATGTAAGACTATTTTTATTGGTTACTGAAATGATAACACATGAAATCAACCAATCAGAAAAATTGCATATAGCCGTAGTACCCAGTGGTTAATTATTAGATCAGGGGGTAGGACAATCCCTCCTAACAGCAACAGTGAATTCAAATTAGCCCAACAGCCGTCATGACCCCAAATGCTAGTTTTTTTCAAGACTTAATGGGTAGGAGGGCGCTCTTACGCCTAATCAGATGTTACCGACAAAGACTGTACTAAAGCTATCCTGGTCACAAATATTTAAATCTAAATGAGCTTAATAGGAATTACACTGTTTTAAAGAGCGAGTTACCCATAACACAACACCAGACAAATTTTGAAGGCAATAATTATCTAATATTAACTAAGATTGATTGAATGAGGGTTAAATGTGATTTTGCAATGTCCACTGGGACCAAGGCTGCCACAGAAAATGTAACGTAAAGAATTCCATAAATTAACCATCTTGAAATCCCAAATCGAGCAGGTCATATCCTACCCCCCTGATTATATAGATCTCATATACATTGTTCCTCACCTTTAACTGTTTGAATTCCTTCCTATAGTTTGTCTCAAAGTTGTGGAGGATTTTTGAGTCAAACATGAACTTTCCACACATCACTTCAGGCTTTCATGTTTTCATCAACCGGGTTTAACAAACGTTAATCTTCCATACATTTGCTGTGTTGGTTTTGATGCAAAGAGTAGTTTTGTCTGATATCATTTTTTGTTATTTAAAACTGGGGTAAATGATCATACATAGCAAACACTTAAGGGAATATTCATCTGTTGCATGGTCTTCAAACTTTATGAAGCCCATTAAAGTATTTAATCATTATTACAATAATTTTGTTACTATGAGACTCATTGAAGTCAAAACAGTTCAATAAACACAATTTGATTTATATCATGGAGTATCTCCTAATAATCAAAAAAAGTCACATTAATTCAATACAGCGTGTACCAATAAAAATGCAGGATTGGAAACAAAAAATATTAAAAATATTAACCAACTCTGTTCATCATGATGTTAACACTCTTTTTATAAGTACATTTCTTACTCTTTCACTATGCTTTTTATCTCAACTCATATCGACACTCCTATCCAGAGATAGAGTGCATTGAAGAAGGGTTATAAATTCCAATTTGTGAAATCAGAGATCTAATGAAATGTTTGATATTGGAAGTATGGCAGGATTGGGCTTACAACAAGTATTATTTTAATTTTTGCAAATTGTTTGAACTGTAAATTTTCTTAATATCTACAAAGTGGAGGAGAACTTTTAAAACAATGGACATGAATTATTCTGATCAAGGTGCAACATCATGTCCAAAACTTTATTTCAATTCCAATGCAAGTTTTGATTATTTGATTTTATATCAGAAACAACTTTGATGATGCTTTGAAACAACAATAGTAACCATTACTAAATTTAATTGACACTTATCATCAGTTGTTTTAAACAAAGTTTTGTTCTGGTTTGTCTTCAATGCATATCTACATAGTACATAACTGGCCATTGTGTTAAGGTCATTGAATCAGACCAATCCAATTCAGAAGGGCTTCACAAAACTTGTCAAGTTGTCATAACTTTAACTAAAAATCTAAATTACACCAAACAAAAATCTTGTCAAAGATGAGATTATGGACAATCAAATCCTTATCAAAATAAACACAATAGTTGCAATATTGTCTGAGAAAAAAACTTGCTTTAAAATCATGCGTTTTCACTGATCCACACTGTATTGACCGAGTACTTCATATTATTATCGAAACAAAGTTGAGTTGATTAGATTACTGCCAGCATATCACTTTTCCAAGCAGGGTAGACTTATGCCAAGACACTTCAGGATTTTTTCTACATGGAATACAAAAACAATCCTAAATGGAATGCTTAAACAATGTCATTTACATTTTATATAAAATCTTTCCTAATTTATATGCATTGTGAAAATATCATTCTATATCCAACATATTAACAATCACCACCCCCCATAATTCATCATTAGTGGGTGTTTTAGAATACAAATTTGCCTAAGGAACAAACCAAGATATCAAAGTCCTATAAATGTAATTTGTTTCTCCAAGGGGAGAGGGTGTTATACATTTTGATTATGTTACATGTAATCTCCTTAACAACGCAGGCATTATTTTCCATCAGCACTGTTAAGTAACAATATAATAATGATAATCACATGGATCCACTGGGGTAAAAGGTTATTATCTTGTAACCAGTGGGGGTTATACGGGTTCAAGTACCCATAGGAACTTAATAGTGTATTTTACCCCTTCAGGAAAACAGATGTTCCCCACACTTTTTGTATACATCTCTTTTTTAATTTTAATTCTTCAAATAATTTTTGCTAAAGACCACATTAGCTATCTGCAAAATATATCTCCTTAAGTTACTACCAGAGGGTGTTTTGAATCAATCCATAATGCATTGCAATGGGCCTATACTATACCATATACTAAACACATGTCAGTACTTTGGGAAAAAAGTATCCTAGAAGTTTAACAACCACAAGGCATTTCATGATCATGCTAAAACTTCCCTAAGTACTAATGCTTTGTGGGCTAAAATGAGTGTAGAAGTCATGTTTTTTATGTTCTAAGAATAGGATTTTTGTGGGATCACATGACCTTATTGCTGGTGTAATTTCCCAAAACTGTGTCATCGTGGGATTGATTCAATCCACCCTCTGAGTTATCTCAAATCCATTACCACTTTGCTTTTAGATGAGTCTATGTCTATTTCCTGCATGGTAATCTGTCATATTATACATTTCATATATAAATTCAATAAAAATATGATTTAAAGGGCTTATGAATACCACTTAACCATAAATGCTTTACTTTCTTGAAATCAAAAATAAACCTCGAACATCATCATCATATAACGGGGGAAGCATGCCTGTCCACCAAGCCTTGCACTTTTACGTCATAAATTCATATCTAAGATCTGCCTACTGCACACCGGATTCCAAACAAAATTATTTGGAAAAATAAATACATAAGTTAATCCTGTCATTGTTTATGCATGATTACACAGTTCACATGTCACTCACAGAATCGGCCATTAGTTTGAAGATCCTGTCAAGTTTGTTGCCTAGACACAGTTTCTTTGCCGATTCATCTTCGTCTAGCGCCTGCATCAACTGAAATGTAAAACAAAAGATTTGTCCACAATCAATACTTCATTAAATACACAGAACTTTGCCTAAATATATTTAAGTTCCCAGTTTTGATAAACAATGAATGCATTTAGGGCAAGTTCATTGAGTAATCGGTTTAGTCTGTAGAGTGGATTAATGCTTTTTTTTCAAAATAGGTGAATGAGCTCATTAATATTCATATCCTGTCCAAGAGGTATACAGCACATGACCTCATCGTGTTCTATCACCTTGCCATGTTAGAAGTTCTTCGATTAATCGGTTTAGTCTGTAGAGTGGATGGTTTTGCTGCCCATCTGCCTGCCCGCCCACCCACCCGCCCGCCCGCCCACCCACCCATCTGCCGTATAACATAACCCACACAACACATTGTGTTGTGGGGGCCAAAATGTGGTCAAGAAAGTCCATGACCTACCTGAGTTCTGTAAATACAGGCATAACAGAAGTAGAGTTCATTGAGCGCATTGATAGCTTGGAAGTTGCTCTCGGAGTTATGCTTTTGAGAATGGCTAGCCAAGGCCGCATTCATATCCTGGTCACTGATGGCTGGATAGTCCCTGACTTCACGATAATAGCTGCAAAATACAAATCATGTAGGATGTTACCCATGTATGAGAAATGTCTGCAACAAGGCATATGGTATTGACATATTCAAATGTAGTAAAGGGAGATGTTTGTCCATGTTTTCCAACTCCAGGATTCAGGACCTTATCTGGAAATTTTCTCCCTATCTACTCATGTCCAACCCCCCCCCCCCCCCACACTGATGCATGTAGTGAAATGTTCTTATGGAGTTGATGTATAATATCATTCACAAATATTGATTTCTGTACATTTACTGAATTGAATGAAAGCTACCCAAATTTTCTGTCCTTACACTTTCATACACGGTAAGACCTCAATTCTTTTGTTTGCATTGATCTATTCCTAGGATGATTGACAGTTGGCAGGTGTGTTTTGTGAAGATTCATAATCATTAAAACAAAGAAATGTACCATTATTCAAATGGAAACATTCCTTACAGAGGGTGATTTAAAGCAATCCCATAATGCATTGCATCATGCCTATATCACACTCTACAAAACACATGTCAGTACTTAAGGATAAAGTGTTCAAGATGTTTAAGAACCACAAGGTGTGCAGGAGTATAATAAATTAATTTTTTAGCGGGACAATCATATATTTATATACACAGCAACATTTTTCACTTTGATACAAACCAAGTAGCATGAGCCATGTGATATCAACAGGTTATTTATTTAGCTATGCAATGTGAATAAACACACCCCTTGCAAAATCTACTGCTTCGGGTACTTAAATTCGTGGAACCTACTCTAACTCTACAGCTACAATGGTACATGTGTCCCTCAAATACAGAGGAAAGCGAACTTCTTTCCCGTCTCTCCCTCACCCATCTATGTCCCTACGAGTACATAATGGGTAACCCTGCAGTAGTCACCCATTGTATCCGTGATATCTAAGTACTTCTACTCCTTATACCACCCTCATTTCTATAGAGCAGACAGTAATTGCGTACACTGTGCCATTTTCTTTTCTCTTACTCACATGGTACCATGTCAACCCGCGGCAGCTACTGACCGGTTACAGAACACACTGGGATAATTGCGAGGCAGTAGCTGCAAGACTGGGCTTTGTCCCAGTACACAGTTATTAGCTATAATGATGTGGCTACTCTCTGTAAACCACACCCCAATGGCTACCCTGTAGTTGCCCACTTGGTGGAGAGAAGGTGGATGTTGTGTAGACAGTACCGGAGTAGACACGCAGCTACCACGCAGCTACTCTGCGGTTACTACGACGCCATTATGAGAGTGGATGAAAATTTCATGAAATGAGGGCGCTATACACTTGTTCTCTGTTTAGCATTTTTTGATCATTTTTTAGGAAAATCATAAAGAAATTCAAATCGGGCATCATCAAAAAACCCCATATTCTCGCATTTTTTTTTTTTTTTTTTTTGTGGAACCTACTCTACAGATACATTGTACAGGTGTCCCTCAAAGTACACTGATGTTCCCTGCTATCACCTCTATGTACCTATGCAGTACATAATGGGTACACTGCAGTAGTCACCCATTGTATCCGTGATATTCTAAGTACTCCATTTATACCTCATTTCTATAGAGCAGACAGTAATTGCGTACACGGTCATTTTCTTACTCACATGGTAGCCATGTCTACCGCGGCAGCTACTGCACAGTACACACTGGGCTAATTGCGAGGCAGTAGCTGCAAGACTGGGCTTGCAAAGTACACAGTTATTAGGTATACAGTGATGTGGCTACTCTGCTGTACCTACCCCAATGGCTACCCTGTAGTTGCCCACTTGGTGGAGAGAAGGTGGATGTTGTGTAGACAGTACCGGAGTAGACACAACAGCTACCATGCAGCTACTCTGCGGTTACTACGACGCCATTATGAGAGTGGATGAAAATTTCATGAAATGAGGGCGCTATACACTTGTTCTCTGTTTAGCATTTTTTGATCATTTTTTAGGAAAATCAAAGAAATTCAAATCGGGCATCATCAAAAAACCCCATATTCTCGCACGTTTAATAAAAAAAATAAAATATATGCCAACAATATCTAGAAAACAAAATAGGCCATGAGAAATACCGCGCGCGCTGAGAGCCGGTGTAACCACGTAGCTACTCCACGACGAGGGAGACAGCCGCTGTGTGTACACTATCTGTCTATGCGGCAAAAATACATGGATTCCTGGCCGGCGAGTGTACGTCTAGTGGGTAGGTAATCCATGTCTACTCGGTGGTAGCTGTGTGGTAACTACCATGAAGAAATTGGCCGTGTACCAATGTCACAGTACCCCTACATAACTACACAATTCTCCCATGCCCTCAGGAACACAGGTGAGGAATTTGACTGTGTATTACCATGAATTCAACTTACCTCATAACCATTTCTTTGTACTGTTGAATATCTTTAGCATACAGCAATTTACTGGACGGCGAATCAGGGGTGAGTTGGTGTTGCGTTACAGAGCACGAGTCCATCAGCGTCTGGCCTATGACTGACATGCATGCTAGTACTGTATCAGATCGGTTGATGTCAAACAACATGTCTGGGTTATTAACCATGTTCACCCAGAATCTGAGCTGTAATCTGTGGTCAAATAAACAACATGGAATTTGTAATAAGTATGGTGGGGAACTGCCTCACAATCAGTAGTATTAACAAGCCAAAGTTTCAAGGGAGGTAAATTTGGAAGGATGTCCTACCAGGATGCCAATATTTGATATGGATTCTAAGACCAAACAAAAAACAGGCTCCATAATTTGAAAAAAAACCACCCCAAATAGCCTAAAAATAAGTTAAAAATGATTGGCTTTATGAAAGGCAATTTATATCATAACAGAGCAGGTTGAATCCAACCTACGCTTTTTAAGCCAGAGTTAAACTAGAGCAAAGACTCTTTTACAGAATAAGTTGTAGAGTCCTTTTAGTCCTTTGACCCTTTCATAAAAGACTTCATGCTAGGCTAATTCTGTGCAGTCTTACTATGTCCCATGATTGGAACCGCTCAGGCCAAATGGTGTAGCAGGGTGAGAAATTCCTCACAGATGGACCAGAATGTGGAATTCTTTCACCTGTTACATTCAATCAACTTTCAGAGCATGTTGAAGGAAAAAAGTCCCCTCTGAAACCCAAACTACTATGGTTTAAAACCTAGAAGGCCTAACTTAGACTCTTTTTGAGAAAACCATCCTTTGACAATTGAGCTGGGATGATATCAACTTGACTAGCAACCAAGCATAGTATTGGTGAAATCCCTACATTCCTAGAACACTTGGTTACACAGCTCTGAACTTTTTAATGCTAATTTGTTTAAAGTATTGCAACATTTTAGCTCCTTATTTTCGCCAATATTTTGATTTAATAAATCCCACCGTTGCCTGCAAGTGATCAAATCACAACACACACACATGCTAAAAAGAATCTAACTCCTGTCAAACAACTTACATATTGCTTTTCCAGAAGTGAGTGATGTTGGAATCGCCTAGGCCGTGTTTGGCCGCTTCTTCATCTAGGAAGTCAAACAGGTACTTGATAGCAATGGGTACACTACTGCTACTGTCGGATTCTAAGGTGAATAGGGTCTCAAAGAGCTCGTCTACAAATTGTTGTAGAATGCCCTGTGGAAAACAGAATCAAGACTAGTTAACAAGTGAAAAGACATGGCACATTCCAAATATTCCTTGTCAGTGTGATTACAATTTAAAGAAAACACACCACAGATGTCGGTTGAATTGTATGGGAGAAGATTGAATGATCCAATTTTGTAAGGGGAGATTGGTTTAACATCATTGTTTGACACAAGAACATTTGGTACGCAACCACATTTCCCTTATAAAAAGATCGCTTTTCATCATGCTACAACTGTCACTCATAAAAGAAACTGTTGGTACAATATGCTTGTAATGTATACTACCATATGATTGTAAATTCTATTCAAGTGAAATAGAACTTAATAGCATTTACTTGTGCATGAAGTGAAATTGATAGTAACAAAATACCAAAAACTGCTATTTTAGTGAGCACATGGTGCAATATTAATAATACTATTAAGAGTGTTTTTGTACTGAAGTCATTTTGTATATCAATAGTGACAGTAATATAATATCACAAGAAGTAATTAGCTTTTGTCAGGAACTCTTTATAACATGTGATGAAGCTTTTAAGATTTGACAGGAAGAACTATATACCTTTGTTGTGAGTAGTCTTGGTAGATAGATCTCGGCCATTAGCGTGTGATATTTATCACCCTTGCGTAGACTGTCGTTGTTCTGCTTTTTGACCAAGTGCCAATTGTGCATGATTCCGATGCCATTCTCCATGTCTAGGATAGGTGTAACTGATGAGGCAGGACTATGTGGGGTGTATAGATTACCTGCAGGGGAAAAACATACAAATAATGGTTACAACACAGATCAATTTCTTTTAACAGGATATGAAAGTGACAAAATTGATCAACGACTCGTTCGTTTGCAGAACCCAATAACCGTGTTGAATCGTGAATATTGTCAAATGCTTGTGTGAAGATGTTCCCTTTTGAAATTTACTTTGACAACATTTGACAAACAACTTTGACATACATATCTTGGTTTTTGTAGATATCATGAGCATGGAGAAGTATAACTTTGTTTTGTTGCTCTAATTTAACTCAGAAATAGCTTGGAGGTACTTTTCAAATGCTTACATGTTGCATTTTCCATTAGGTTATTACTCCCATATCTGGATTTGGTTATTAGAATCCGTAACCAGAATTGGATTTAAAAAAAAAGCTTCTTGTACACTGAGGGAAATATATTTTGTACTGCTAAGGATGTCATCTTAAGTTGATTTAACTCAAAGGCCGCTGTATGCATTAACCTACAGTAATGAAGCCTTTCACACTGACAAAACCCCCGGACAAAACATAAGTTCGATCATCCACAACAACACCTAACACTTATAGTATAAAGCTTTCCAAAAAAAAAAGATTTAAAAACTTCCCTTTTCATGAAATACTTCTTTCCGAGAGATTTATGACAGTGATCATTAAGAGTTTTACACAAACCATTATGATAATTTACATGGCTTGTCACTTAGGTTTGGTTCCACTTTGAAATTGTACCTTTTCAACTCAGTGGATAGTCTCTTATATGAGTACATAACAGACATCCATGTGTGTTTACCCGAAGAGGCACAACACCCCCAAATGGTAATCTGGTAATGATAGCAAAGTATTAACAAGATTTGATTGGAATATACAAACAGGATCATTGCCAATTGGTTGAAACACATTTGATTTAACGGTAAAAACAAGGATTAGTGCATTGTGGGGATTGATCTTTTTTTGCCGAGCAGTGAAAGCTCCAGTATACATCAAACGACCAAAACTTCAACTGAAATTCAATGAGTGAGCTGAGCCTAGAAAATGTCGCTAAGAAGTCCAAAAAGATTTGCGATGATGTCATCGTACGATACACATACGGGGTACAAAATCACTGGCTTGGGGGGGCAGCGACACCCTTGTAGCTTGAAATCCCTTCTCATGGGCCCCGGGTTTGAATCCCAACCAAAATGTCCAATCTTCCCATCCTCCCTCTCAGGCTAGAACAAGAACAGTGTTAGGGTTTATGGCAAAGAATGGGCTCATTGCATACCTCTTTTTGTTGGAGACCCCCTCGTTGTAGTGAGCCATGAGGAGTGCTCGCCATTCCTTGACTCCTCACCAGTCTAAGGTAGCACACCATCAGGCACCTTATAATGAGCTAAGGTGGTTCAGTTTCTTCCACTCTCCTTCCATTTCCCTGCTTCCATCATCGTCCAACACCAGGATGTACTAATGGATCCGTCTTTCCATTCTATATCTCACTCTATCCTTCTGAGGTCTTTGGCTGTATGGCATTGTGTCTTAAAATGCTTCTAGGATTTTCTCTTTGACTTGTGAGATGGTGGTCGCAATCTAGGACCTTGACCACGCGCACTGACCGTGCCTCGCTCTAGACACACTGCTGATATGTCCTGAGAGTTGTTACAAAATTTATGTTGTGTTTAAGTGGCAAAAAAACCAAATTTAATAATCCATGCCCAGGGGCAATGGGCACAAGCTAGCATATCTTCCCAATAAAGTTATCTAAGGGGGTTGTCATTTTCTTCACAAGGGGAGCTCAACTATCTTGGATAGGCAGAGTAATTTTCACAATCCCCACACCTTCAACTTAATTTGGTATAAGGGCCTAACATTTTTTAAAATTTGAGATTAGTGCAAGGCCATTCTTTACATTTTCTTCATAATGTAAGTTAATATGCGTGTGATTGGAAGTCAAAAATGACACCCTCCCGATTTAGTGTACAATTTACGCTTGGTTAACTAAAATTTGATTTAGTAACATAAATTTAGACTCATTCACACTTAAAGGTCCCAGGAAATGAGATGAAAACCTACTCCATAATTTTATGGGACATTCCCTCCAATAAACAGGGCCAGAAAAGAAAAACTTAACCAGTGACTCATTAGTGAAACTATTGATTTTTCAGGTCAGTGCCATGAATAGATTCACAACAGTAACCTGGAATTTTCTATTATGTCTCTGAAAATCAATATTTTCACTAATGTGTCATCCACCAACCCAATATTGAAGGCTTTCTTCTCGTCCCTCCTTGAAGACTTGACCACCCACATCAATTCTATTTGCCTTTCCTCCCTGCGGACCCTTCACATTTTTTACTCTTCCTTTAGAGACAAGTCATATTTTTTACAAAGCAGTACATTTTCGTTAACACATTTCTCACCATCACAACATCCCTTCCTCCCCAAAACACATTTAGTCATAACTAAACAGGCTTATCTTAATCAATAACCATTCTTATGATAATAATATCTTTGAACACTGTGGTTCTCACCATGGCTATAATGTAGTCTGTCTGTTGTCTAATCACCTTCAGCTCACTCAGACCTGACCTGGGCTTCACACCAGTGATGGCATCAACAGGACCCTTGAGCACCTCTGCTGATGGCGTAATAGAGATGGAAAAGAGGCTGACCAGCAGTCTCTCTTACGTAGTCATACAACAAGAATGCCCCCACCCAGTGACTTACAAGCTTTTCGACGACGGTGTCGCTCCTGTCAAGACAAGTTGATTAAAATCTTACTAAAAAAAGGTATGTGAACATGAGTGTTCAATACATTGCTCACACTAAGGCATGGGAGAGGAAACTAGGGATACAGTAATTAAGAAACTATCTGCATGACAATTGATATGAAAGTACCTCACCTCGCTGAGCACCTTGAGGGCATCCTCGCGGACGTATCTTGCGATCATATCCTGTAGCACCAGAGCTGGGATTTTACATTACTTCTGTTAGGTACTTTCCATTTTGTTATGGAGGGCATCAAAGAAGCGAAGCCTTTTGGTCTTATCTTTGGTGGTCCGCTCTTATGACGTTCCAAGGTGTGGCGTGAAGAATACACAAGGAGGATTTGTTTGGCGATGAGAATTGCCAAATTCCATCAGACCATTTGTAGTTCTCTCTTATTGAATCAGAAATCTGTTTCAAGAAAATAGCCCTTTAAAACCAGATAACATAATTATATATAAATCAATCCTTTTTAATAACAACCAGAGAAACTGATTCGTAAAAGCTAAGTATTTAGTGACTTCCTTCAAGATTGACACCTATAATTCACTTAATTAACAATATATTTAACTTTGAAGCTTGAACGACTCAAACAGTTGTCACACATTACTTCTTAAGTGATGTGCGAGCTTATTAAACTAGAAGTGGACTTCATATAATGACTGCATACTAGATATGCTTTGATTTTGCTACATCTTCATGATTTTTGGTTAAAGTTAACAAGTTACCTTTTCCTTAGGAACAGGTATTTCTTTGAGTGCTGGATGGTCTGGGTTGTCAGGGAAGAGTTACGCATGGATGTGTAGCCTCTGTAACTACGCAGTGGAATGCCGAACCTTCCACATCCCCGCTTACAGTCAGCACGCTGATTTGAAGCCTCAGTGAAAGCTGAATGCGTGAAGGTATAAAACAGTTGATTAACTATGTTATGGATTCATTTCAAGGTGAGAACAAAATGTAGATCAAATGTGAATATAAGCTGGGGTCTGAGTTAAGAGCACTAATTTGTTACAATTATTTAGCTAAAACAAAGGAGCAGAAGCAGTCCAATGTGGGTTAATCATTGAAAATACAACAGCGCCGGCATGGATTCCCTCAACTGAATCAATGTGTTTGTGATATCCTATCTGTTCCTGATGTAATCTTAACTCTACGACCATTAATTTTATAATTCATTTGCAATTGTTGGCCCATGCATGTTGGTCCAAGGCATAAGTTTGAATACCAAATAACAAGTTCCTGAGAGTGATAACAAAACAATAAGGGCTATGAATGTCATACCAACTGGCAGTATTTGCCAATTTGAAAGTATATATTGTCAATTTACCATTGTTGCCAGTAAGCTTTTAACAAAGAACAACTCCGGGCGTTCTTGGATGTTGATGACTCCCCTTGGAGTTGTCTCTATCATGGTTACTATGGTACAAGCCTGCTGGGAACCAGCTAAAAAAAAATGTAATGTTAAATTTTCAATTCAACTTTTACTTTATGTATGTTCTATTGAAACAAAAAAGGGTTACCACAGAATTGGTCAGATAGAACTACAACTATGAAGCCTTTACTTTGCCTTCATTATAAACCCAACTGCACTGCTCAAAAGCATGTGTAGCAACACCAATTTGAGGTATTCAGACATGGGGTTGATCCATCCAAGCCAAACTTACCATCCTTGCACTCCTGGGCAACCCTCATCTCCATCTCATCCCTCTGCTTCTTCAAGACGTTTGATGCTCCTATCTCTCTCCCAATGTGTCTGTAGATTGCGATGAATGAGGAATGATGAGATAATAGAAGGACCCCTCCTGCAGCAGGGCCAATGAGGAGGGCCAAGGGAA
>JAMKCH010040169.1:0-13530 GCA_023653785.1 Ophioderma brevispina
TCGGCCCAGCTATCAAAATATTACCATTTGTTCCAATTAAAGCCTTGTGCAAAAGAGCTTATTAACCAAAGACACGGAAAATTGCTGGAATGCACCGTTCATGCATTGTGAAAATCGACTGAGAAAAAAGCTTAATCTCAAAAAATAACAAAAATCATTTGAGCTGATCCCGATCTTGGGGGTTTTGTGGTCATGAGCAATATCGTTCCCACGATCCCATAGGCTACTGTGCTGTAATTTCTGTCCGTTTACGGCCGGACAGAAAATACAAATGCGAATTTCTTACAGATCGACCAATTGCACGTAAGATTGGGCACACGGGTGGATCTACAAAAGGGCAAGGTTAATAGATTAATATAAAATCTCACGTTTAGTAAAGTCGGGGGAAGAGGGGGCCGTGGATCACGAAATGCCCATTTAAAGCTAACTAAATAGCTTTACATGAGTGCTACTTGGCCGTATTCATCACATTTACAGTCCTTAAATCAGAAACAGTCAGATTTCTCTAAATATGAAACAGTGCCAACCTAGAGCCGGCCCCCATTCAAGACACATGGCCATGCTAAAATCTAGACCAACAAGTTCATCTAAAATCTCAAACTTTTTTTAGCTTAGTCGGGGGGACGAGGCTTTGGTCACAAAATAGACTACCCTTTAAATTCCTATTTTGCATTAAATATTTGGGTTCGGGGCCTTTTTTTTAGAGTATTCACAAACCGATTCGACAAGTGGCCTACTCGAAATTGTAAAAGGACCGCTTACAGTATGCTGCAGATGCAGTATTACGCGGTGAACACGCAGGCGTTATTCCTCCAGTCAATTACGTCACAATTTTTTGGTAAATCGGTGTGTTTTGTTTGACTCGACGATTTTTCTCCTACGACTTTTCTAGCAATCTTACGGTCATACAGAGCTTGTGTCTTTGTCCAATTTCTTGTGTGACCATTAGATTACAGTTGAAAAATAACATGCAAATTGACAATTTTTTACTTGCGTCCTTGTGTGTTCTTAATACATCACAAGTCTGACTCAGTGATTTAGGCTGATAAAATAAATGTACCTGATGGTTAAGTTTTATCTAGGTCCTTGTGTGTCTTGGACCATGTCTAGTGTGACTCATAGAATATATTTAAGAAATTCTTTAAAAAGTTGATACGATGGTATATGTGTTGTACATTATACAGTTACAAAAGGCATTGATGAAAAAGTTTGTCGTACTAGGTATATTGTGGGTCTTCCATTATTTGGGTGACTATAGCTGGTGATAAAAGTTGATTGGGTAAATTCCTACTAGGTTCTAGCCTAAGTTATAAAGTAAATGCATTCATTGTCAAGGTTTTCTACTAGGTTCTGTGTGTCTTAAAACATTACTTGTGATACTCATAGACACATTATAACAATTAAAAATGTACGTGATGGCAAGTTTCCTACTAAACTAAATTTCACCCTTCAATTGGCAGTGGTCACATGCATTATGTGCATTGCATATAGCATTAAGATGATGCATGGAGATAATAGCTCTACACTCACAAGGTGTCTATGTGACACGCTGCAATGCACGCAAGAGGGAAGAAGGCTTTCACTGATGTCACTCCCATTTGTAAGGGTGACAAATAGTTGGTGCTTAATAATTACGTTGTGACGCAATAGACTAGGTTATGAAATGAATGCATTAATGAGAAGTTTTTTACCTAGGTCCTTGTGTGTCGCCAATACCTGTGACTCATGACGAGGTTATGCATAAAAATTAAGGCATTATTGTTTTTTCCAACTAGGTCCTTTTGTCGTGGTCGCATAAACTACGCAGGTTATAAAAAATAAATAAATGATATTGGACCTGCTTAGTTTTCTACTGGTTCTTGTGTGTCTTTGTCCATTTTTGTGGGAAATAAAGACTATGGTACAGGTTGAGTTAAAAAAATAACTGCAGTGATTGACAAGTTTTCCTACTAGGTCTGTGTGTGTCTTAGCTTAAACATTACTTGTGTGACTCAACAGACTAAATTCTAAAAACAAACGCATTGATTGGCCAAGTTTCCTACAAGGTTCTTTTGTGTTTTGTCAATTTCTTGTTGACTCATAGACTACAGTTCTGTTAAAAATAAATGCATTCATGACAATTTTTTTTATACTAGGTCCTTGTGTGTCTAATACATCCAAATGTGTGACTATTGACTAGGTTATTAAAAATAAATGTACTGATTGTGTTAAGTTTTCTACTAGGTCCTTGGTGTCTTCGGTCCATGTTGGTTGTTGGAAATCTCATAGACTATGCTAGGTGATAAAAATAAATGCATTGGCAATTTTCCTAATAGGTCCTTTTTATGTCGTTGGCCATGTCTTGTGTGACTTATATTATAGGGTGTTTACACGGGGCAAAAAAGTCGAAATCGAATTCACTTAGGTCGTTATCAAATTAATTTCCGGACAAGTGTAAACAGTACAGTCTTAATTAGGACGTAATTCAAAAATTCGATTTTCAATGAGGACTATATCATTCATTTGAGGTGAATTTGAATAAGTCGTAATTGAATTACGACTGTTTTGAGTGTAAACGAAAGTCGTAATCGATTTCAAGTTTACCAAGCATGGGACACCTGACCCGGGGCCGCACATTCTGGCTTGTCACCAAGCAACGGTACCCGCTAGTCCCGCTGCAAACAATTTCATTTCAAACCTGGCTCGCGCTGGTGCGAATATAGACCTCGCAACTTTTTCTTCAGTTTAATAAAAAATTTCAGGTGTATTTAAAATTTCCAACTCAGCAGTTAGTACGGAGTATGACCGACAAGAACCAAGCCGGAAAGTCGATAAAACGCCAACTGTGTGGACAGAAAATGAGGCGAAAGCTACCTCAATACCGCGCGAAATGAATGTCGACCCGGAAGTTGAAGGTTTGTGATGCACGGGGGCGAAAACACGTAAATTCATTGTTCTGAATGCAAATTCAGAATCGGGTTGCGAGTGGTAAACAGGCACAACACAAATTATTTATGCTTGTAACCGAAGTCGTAAGGAAAATAAAAGTAATTCGGATGATGGATTTTGCTGTGTAAACGCGGTATTAATAAGTACATCTTGCCTTAGGGAATGCGGAGTGCCCATAGGGCAGGGGTTCTCAACAGGCGGACCAAGGGCCAAATCCGCCCAACAACCATTTTGGCCCTCGACTTACTCTAAAATATAAAGGGGAAACTGAGGAATTTCAGGTGTATTGGCCCTCAGTAGGGCACTTTCAAACCCAGTTTGGAATTCTCTGGCCCTTCACCTAAATAATTGAGAACATCTGAGATAGGGAGTTAGGGCCCAGAAAATTTACGGTCGTCTGATGGAAATTTCCTTAGACTTTTCTAGGAGAACATGTAAGAATAGAGATCATCAAGGATAGAGGTCATCCAGAGGTAAAATTATGAAAAAAACTTAGGGAGGAGTTATATATGCGGTCTAATGATTAGGTCATGCTTTGGGTCTACTTATTTTTTTTTTTTACAATATGCAAAACATTCTTCCTGAACTACGAAACGACAACCACCGCATATCGTTGGTTGAGGTGATACTTATATTCTGACATAATTTGTTGATCTTGTGGGTTTCGTTAAGGTGATGTGGTTGATCTTTTATCATTGCATTATACAAGTGTACACCCCCCCCCCCCCCCCCCCCCCCCCCTTTGTTCCTTACACGCTGTTAGGAGAAAAGTTAAAAAAAAACAATTATCATAGCTTTTTTAAAAGTCTCATTTATTATGACAGAACCAGAATAAAAAAAAATATCAAGGTGACAATTTTTTAAAGATAGTTGGTATTATTATTCACTAAATACATCGGTGTTTCAATTTATGAAATTTCATTGACTCTGATAGAGATGATTTTACTGAAAAATCCTTATGACGACAGAAAAATATGAAAAAATGCTTTTGAGAATGAGGTCGTAAACAGTTCAAAATACTTTTAGTTTCATTCAAGGTCATAAAAGGTCTTAAAGGGTTAAAAGCGCCCCATTTCAAAATCAGCAAAGCTTCTTTGAACTTGGACCGTGCTCAGATCTGTCTTCATGTTTATTCTTTTGTTGGTCTGTGGTGTTGGGGGTTTTTTTTCGTGGCGATTACTTGTAGTGTGGTCATGGCCCAGTTGATCTTCCGCGTTGTATAAGTAGCAACCTGTGCTTGTCAGCTGCACTTTTATCTAGCCACGAAATTTTTTTTGACTGGGTTTTAAACAATCCTCTGACTTAGGTAAGCTGATGGCATTCTCTCCTGACACCGATAGGTCTCACTAAAAATTGTGAAAAATGTATCAGAGGCACAAGCAAAATGCGACTTGCAGCTTGATCCCCAGTTGCTAACATTACAGCTTATTACCAACTCGCTGTACTCATCAGGAAAGTCCCTTAGGGCTGGCGTAATTCAGATCTTCAAATGATTTCTTGTTGAGGGTAAGGAAGTCCTTCAACTTCTGGGAAAAGTCCTCATCCAGGTGTCTTCAGTCTGATCACATCCACTTAATGTCAGTTGCATCATAATCATCCGCCAATCATGAGGCTGTTAGGCCAAGAAAAAAAAAAGTTTGTCTCAGAAGACCGCGCGCATTAGGTTTAAAAGCTTTTTGACCGACTAAGTTTTTTTATAGGTTTTACTCACTTAAATTTTCTGTAAAAAAAATCAGAAAAAAAATTGAAAAAAAAGTGGGCCAAAAATGCATTAAAAAAAAGAAAAGAAAAAACGCATTTCGCATTAGCATTTTTCTAAAAAAAAAACGCATTTTGCATTGCGATTTTCACATTTCTCTGAGACAAACTTGGTTTTTTTTGGCCTTAACCTCACCTTTGAACTGGCAGAGAACTTGTTAGAGTCTTTCCATCTTCTCATCTTTGTGGCAACTTTTTTCACGCCAAAGGTCCTTAAGGTAACCCCTCACAGTATCTCTGTATCGAAACTAGACTTGTCTATAGCTGGTGTTGACAACAGTGTATAGGGTGCCTAGGTTTTTCCTCGGTCCAATTCTAAAGTAGTCCTTACCAGAGCCATAGTAGTATAGGAGTGGGAGGGATGGAAATGGTTATGAAGTAAGAGGGAAAATGTTTGGGGTAAATCATCTCGGTTGTGCAATAAGAACTTATTTAAACGTTGGTGTGAAATAATTCTTATAGTAATGATCCAACATAACTTACTCAACCAGCGGTCCCCTTTCAAGTTATTTTGTCTCTGTACATAAAAGAAAACTAAATCTATTGTTGCTTACAGCATATATTTTTCTATTGATGTGCATAGCTCAATTTCGTTTCATTTTTTTGATAGTACTTGTAGCAGCTGTGAGAAACATTTCTATCTTATAGTGGAGGTTAGTACAAACTTGGAGACCGTGCATTTTTTGTTTTAAAAAATACTAGTATTGTTGTTACCTGTAAAAAGAATCCCATACAAAATCAAAAAAACATATAAGGAGCAAATTGCTAATACTCTGTGCTAAAACATGGAGTAATTTCAAAATGCTATTTGTTGGTCATCGCATTTTCTTATGGACAACTTCTAAAGTGTGTATTACTACTGCATTTGCAATGTCAAAAGTGTATATAAGACAACGGATCATTCCAAGAATTAAAAGAATGCGCATTGCTCGCTGTGCAGACCCTCAAATCGGAAGTAAAATCAAATGCTGCATTCTGAAAGGCTCAAAAGAAGCATCCTAGAAGCCTGGTGCACATAGCGTCATAACGGATTCATCAAGGAAGAAGTGAATCCACTGAAGATGGGATGAAGGGTCAGTGATATCTTGTGAAGTTGTGATCAGCTTGCCAATGACAAACTTTACCCTGTTCCACTGCATGTGAGAATTCCAGGTTCCCGATTTGATTCTTGGTGTCATCAAGGCCTAAAAATGTGGTGTGATTCCTGTGAAGAATGGGCACACTCCTCAGCGTATAAAAATAGTATGATGCTGACATAAGTCTTTGTTGCAACCATGAACGTCACATTAAAATGCTTGGTTTTACTTTCTTCCCCTCTTTGCGGTTTGGAGTCTGGGATACATGATACGAGGCCGCATCAATATATTGTCACCCTCCTCTTCAGATGTAAGGTGCACTGAGTCAAGGCCAATCAATTCCCCAGTATACTTCCCAGGCATGTGAAACCTGGGAATAGGGGATAATGGTTGCTGTGCTATTCTTTGCTTTCAGGACTGCAGGCAGATGTTAAAGGTGTGGAGTTTGCTGCTGTGACTGCTGTCAATTGCAGAGGCTGATCTTGCTGAGTTTCCACCTTACATTATATCAATCAGAGAGGGCTGGAAAATTAACACTTGGCAAATTTTAAAATGTTGTTCTTGATTTTTCTAACAGCTTGAAGTTATTCTCCGGACCAAAAGCAACATAGCCCCGACCTACCCGACCCGGACCCGTCTAATGATCCCCGGTCCAGGAATAATGTGCTAAAAATTTCTGGGATTCGGGGTGCCCCGCAGGACTCTAATATGGCAATGATTGGAAGTAAAACTCAAACTGAGTTTTTCTTCAAAAGACTCCATGGATGTACCCCAAAATTTCTTTCAATTGAACTGTGAAAATACTGCACACCACCCAAAATGATATGCATTATTTTATAAATGGATTAAGTTAACTAGTAATTAAAATTCATCATAAAACTGAAAACTCAATGAGAAAATCAAGAACAAAATTGCGTGCAATTAGTTAACACAACAGATTTGGTTTTTCAACTGTGTTAAAATACAATGTATCAACCGGAACTTGTTTTCAATGCTAATACCAACAGTGTTGCTGAAAACAAAGCTCTAAACTTTCTCTGACTTGAGAGCTTTAGTTCTTCCTTGCGTGCTGATCAGTTGAAGAGGTCTTGTTGACCCTGGGCTCTCAATGTATTCCATTCTCCGTCAGTTATGAACCTGATACCATACAAAATATTTGTAAGGTCAAATACACTGCACTCTCGATAGCTACCTCTGGCAAGGTTATAGAAAAATCTGGTCACTTGATACAAGTCTTCTATATATTTTAACAATATCACCAAAAATCCATAATTATTACTAAAACTTGACATGCAGTGCATATGTTTACCTCCTTCACTTTGCTCAAGTTTTCTTTGGGACGTAACAGTAAATTATATTGATCACTGCATAAAAGCCATCACTGATGTTACTAGTGGCATTTAGGGCTTACAAGCTGCTGTCATTCATACATTCGCCATTGCTCTAAACAAGCTCCTCACAGATTTCTTCACTATAGCATCAGTAAGAGTGGTAACTGGCATGAATCGCACTGGCAGGGCATATGGTTTTGCACAACGTCGTTCTTGCTATATAAAAATCATCAGCTGGTTGCAGCCACCCGTTTTTATCTGCCTCAAACTTTCATAACTCTTGCAATAGATTCTAACTTCAGTCAGAGACGTGGCTGCTTTACTTGCATCTATATAAAGGAAAATGTTAATTCAAGCCACCAAAATGGGAAATTTCCGGGGAACCTGATCTGAGGAATTCGTTAGACATACAGGCAAGAACATGGCATGAAGTTGGGGTTTGTGTACAATGATAATCCTGAGGTTGCAGCTGATATTCAACCTACAAAAAAAAAAAAAAACCCACAGTAAAATTCAAAGTTCCCCATTGGCTTGTAAAATAAAAATTGATCTACCTTTGTCACACACAAGAAGGCACGTACCGCAGGGAGGGTGTGGTGGGTGGTCACCCCCTTCAATTGAAAAAGTGGATTATTAGTTGAACTTATCACCTTTTCCTTTACGTTTGTAGCTAACAACGCTTTCTTCTGTGCTGGTGTCCTCGAAAACGCATTTTTTTAACACTTATCTATCTTCGGTCAGGCATATTTTCGCTGGAATCAACAAAACTCATCACCTCGAGTTCAACAAGGGCATCTGTTTCATCATAAAAACCAACTGTTAGAAATGTTCTCCATAGTTTTCTTGTCATAGCTTTGATTTAAATCCTTGTAATTTGTGAATCGCCAGAGGGTGAATAGCTAGAGGCAAAGGTGACTCCAATTATGATATTCTCTCCGGCTTTTGGAGGAAATCTATCAGAGGACGTCTTTGTGATTAGTTTCATGGTGCTTTTAATCCTGTGTTGATTCTTGTGGCTATGTCTTCTTGCCCCCCCTGAGCGACATGTCAGTTTAGCTAGTTATGTCAGTGTCGCAGTTGTGCTAGGGTAGCAACAGAATATGGTGGCATGAGAGAAAATACTTAACTTTGACATTCTTCCTGAAATCTTCGGTTCTCCATTTAGCTTCTTAGGGTTCTTACATGGGCTCTGTTGCTGGAGGGGCTACAAGATGTGGCCTCTCATGAGTGTGATGGCTATTTAAAAGTGAGCCACATATAAGATAATAATAATCTAACATATTTTAAAGCGCTTTAAGAACAAGGACCTCGAAGCGCTGTACAAAAACTAGAAAATCTTGAGCGAACTTAAAAGAGACTGAAGGCATGGCAAGCATATGGAATTATAGATTAGCCGTAATACAAAAAGCATATTACACAAAAAAGGCAAAATGATTGATAAACAAGTATATAAATTGCTAAAATAATACACAAGCAATAGATGTCAATTTACAATTACAAAGTATTAAAAATGGCGTACAATAAAAAGCCAAAAATATTACAACCAAGTTACGTTTAAAAAACAAATTCGTGAATATAGTCATTAACATACAAGCACCATTTGAAGAACCCAAGCATCGAAAGAGCATGAGCAATCAGGAAAACATTCCTGTATCCCACGGCTCCCCGAAAGTAGCCCTCCACCAAATGGATTCAACTAAAGAACCTGCACATACAAAATAGCAAACCATAATTCAATTGTACAAAAGGCAAAATGGTAATAACTAAATTACATAGAAAAGGATTCATAAGATGCGAGAATGTATCTTCCCAAGTCAAAAAACAAACTTTGGACCGGAGAAATACAAACCCCGCAATTACAATATACAAACACACTGTATAAATTTCAGTGCATAACGCAGAAGTCACGGATAAAACTAAGAAGGAAGAATTAGTTTCATGGAAAAAAGATTGGAGTTTCAGAGCCTTCTTGAAAGAAATGACAGAAGTGGAGTTCTTGCCAGCAATCGGCAGATTGTTCCATAACGTAGGTGCAGCGACCGAGAAAGCTCTAAACCTATGAAGAATTGAAAAACGTTTGGAACGTGACGACGAAGGGAGAGAGGAAAGTAAACACCTTAGATCGTGACCGATGTAAAAGAGTTCGCGAGGTAGGAGGAGCAAGGTGTGAAGAGCCTTGAAGGTCATGAGACAGGTTTTGTATGTGATGCGTTGATAAATCGGAAGCCAGTGAAGCTGACGAAGATGAGGAGAAATATGTTCTTTGCGTTGATTTGGACATACAAGTCTAGCAGCAGTATTCTGAACTCGTTGGAGCTTGCACAAGTCAGAATCAGGCAGTCCATACAACAAGCTCTTGCAAACGAATCACTGACGTTAACAAAATGCATGCACAAGGCGCTCGGTAGTAGGTTGGTCGAGATACCGTCGTATGCTGCCGAGTTTCCTGATCGCAATATGAGCTGTTTGTTGTGTTGTTGATGTGCGATCATGCAAGATTCGAGTCAAAAAGAACACCAAGATTACGCACATTTTCCTCGGTGAGATATTTGTCGGGCGACGGTAACATGGTTGAGAGGGTGAGTTTGACGAAATCTGGAAGATAAATGAAGACTTCCTTTTTGCTGTCATTCAAAGCAAGTTTGTGTTTGACTGACAAGTTTTCACATCTCTCCCACCCATGCCCTCAAGTCTATCAATCGCCGTGCCACGTTCTTTGTTGTGAACAGGATGTACTAGTGAGTGTCGTCAGCAACATGACGCATTGATACCATGGGTGGTGATGAGTCCTGCAGTGGGGCGGTACATAAAGTAAATGTGATTGGGGACCAGCGACGAACCCTGAGGTACGCACAGTCCAGATGTATAGATCAGACACAGCATCATGTGATGGACAACGTTTGGGTCTGCCATCCAGGTAAGACTCAAACCACGGACAAGGCAGTGCCCCAAATTCCATAGCGTTTGACAAAACGGTTCGCTCCAGCCAATATATGATGATAAATTTGTGTCAAACGTGCCGTCAATCTAATAGAATGAGACGGCTCGTGTTGTTGATCTATGGCACGCAGTAAGTCATTGTGAATGACGAAGAAGAGCCGTCTCAGTGATGTGAAAGGGAGTAGGCGGACTGCATCATTGCGTGCAGGTTGTGGTCATCAAGATATTTTTGGAGTTGTTTCACCGCTGCTCTCTCAATGATCTTGAACAAAGAGGGCAAGTTAGGCACTGGGCGGTAATGGCGAAGCTCTCAGGGATATCAAAACGACTTTTTGATGAGAGGAAGAACAAGAGCGGTCTTCAGTGAACAGGAACAGTTCAGATGACGGACGTATGACAATGTTTCGTGATAAAGTGTGATAACATGGTGTAGCCTTGAGTTTTTGTTGATTTGCTATCAGGTTATTGGGTGTTGTTTTTGGTAATTGCAAAGTAGGATGCTCTTTCCATCTTTGAAGCTTTGTACAACGATGGGCCAAAGAAGTTAGACTTGATGGCACCAGTTGCATCAGCCATTGCTGTTAAGTTCCGTGCAAGACCTCTCTTCTTTTGCCTTGTATATGCCAATCTGGTTGGTTTCTCTGAGTGGTGTTTGCTTTAAGTTTTGCCACATATTATTTTTTGTAGAGCGATAAACTAAACAAATATGGTGATTATTTTGGTTGGGGTTTAAAATGATTAAATAATGGTATTTTGTATATGCATTGCATGTGGGAATTGAAATTTAAGGAATTAAAGGCACATTTCGTGATTTGCAAGCACCTTCTGGTTTATTCATTGTCTACTATGATATACTGAGAAAAAGCTTATGCACAACTTTTTAGTTGATCCCAACTTTACGGTTTTGTGTTATAGCTAATGAGTGTTTCTCCACCGTCCCATAGGCCACTGTGCTATAATTTTCTGTCCGTTTACAGACAGAAAGACACAAAATTGTGAATTCTACAGACACGACTGAATTTGAACGTCAAGATTGGGCACAAGGATTACTAAGGCTAAACGGTTCGGATTGATAGAACTTCTCAACTTTTGCGAGGTAAGTCGGGGGGTGTGGATCACGAAAGCCCCTTTAATGGCAAAAACAACTTGTCCTGGAGAAATATGTTCATCTCCAAAAAAAAAAAAAAAAAATAGTGGATTAAAGAATTTGTGATGGGACAGAAAATTTCTTCAGGTGGGAAGGTTTCCTTGATCTCATGTTTATCATTGGGACGATTTCATAAGATTTACCAAGCAGATAATGGTTTGTGTGATACTGCCTCGCCCATCTGCACTATTACCAATGCAGAACGAATCTGGTTCTTTCTTTTCAGTTAACTAATGATTAATGTCTACTCTTCGTACTTGGGTGACACCATACGGGGATCCTGGGTTTCCTACAGGAAATCATTTTTTACCAAAATTCCTATCCCACAATGCACAACGATGTACGAGTAGACATAACCACTTGAACGTTGTTATGTCGCTTAGTCACAAGCCACAGTGTAATGGTATGGTATCTCCGACAAGCTAGACCATTCCATGTGGTATGTTTGTGCAGATGGTATATGTCATCATTGGTGGGATTGGCTTTCCTAGGCATGAACAAGAAATAACTTTCCTGCTGCACACTATTTACCATTGCATATGACTCCTGTTTGGAACAAGAGGTACAAATGACTGTAATGTTGCATGGGAGAGGAAAGGGGACTGGATCTAATGGGACAAGTAGTATTTTGATGGGAGGGCGGTATTGGTTGCATTCCCATAGGGTTTGCACCTCAGACTTAGGAGAGAATGGGTTAAAACTGGAAAAAAAATCTGTAGAGGATGCGGACTGGATCAATGGGGAAAGTAGATCTGATGGGAGGTGGTATTGGTTGCATTCTCGAGTTTACAACTTGACTTTGAAAAAAGTAACACCACCCCTACACTTGAACTTGTAGGTAGATTTAGCTCAACAGCCACAGTGTAATTGTATGGTGATCTCAGCCATGCTAGAAAATCCATGTGGTATTGTTTTCTGCAGATGGTACATGTTGCCTTGGTTGGCTTTCCCTAAGGCACACAAGATTTTTTCCTGCAGCGATCTTGATCATTGCATAATGATATTATGGTTCTGGGACAAAATGACTGTAATGTGCTGGCAGGTATGCCGACTGGATGTAATGGGAAATGTATCTTGTGGAGGTGCTATTGGTTCGCATTCCAATAGTTTACAACTCAAACTTTTGGAGAGAATGGGCTAACCGTGACAATCTGTAGCGGTTTCTTCACAAATGTTGCGCTGCAACAGTTTTGACTTGAACTGCAATGTGCCGGGGAAGGATGCTGACTAAATCTAATGGGTACAAGTAGGATCTTGATAGGAGGCGGTTTGGGTTGCATTCCATAGGGTTATACCTCAAGACTTTAGGATAGGATGGGCTAACCGTGAAAATCTATAGGTTTTTTTTCAACTGACCTGTAATGTGGCCTGGGAAGGATGCCGACTGTAGCTAATGGTAAAGTATTACTTGATGGAGGCGATATGGTTGCTTCCCTTAAGTGTTTACAAATTAACTTTGTGGAGGAATGGCTAACCATGACAATCTGTAAGAGGTTTTTTCTTCCACAAAGTTGCGCTGCAACAAGTTGTACTGTTCTTGGCAGCAGCCCAATGCACTCAAATTATCTGCATGGGTGTCACTCTGGTTCCCACTTATGTTTAAACAGTTGGTGGTAATTTTTAAGTTGCCCACTATTGGTCAACCAATCAATAGTTTTGCCTGTTGTAACTCAATGATTGTCCTCTCTGTCATTTCTCCCCTCCTCTTGTCTGTTTACAAATTAAAACAGAACATTCAAGGGGGAATGGCCTGATTGAATTATAACGTTTTCATCTTGATTGAATGACTGGAAACTCCCCTTCCTGAAATCTTGTGAGCAGTATACTCATTGGAGAATCCCCGGTTCTTCTACCTCTTGATACCACTTCTTCATGGGACAAAGGCAGATCGTAGCCGTACTTCAAAGGAAATGCTTAATGGTGGACGCAAGAGACCATTGTTACAGAAACTCTTGTCACACACATAACTATACTTTCTCCATGGTGCTTCTTTTGTTGATAATCACATATCTTAACCTTCGCCTTTGTATTCCAAAGTAACACATACCATGTGGAACTTGACGTCGCTTTAGCTCATACCACAGTTAATGGTATGGTAATCTCCGCAAGCCTAGTGCAATCCATGTGGTATATTGTTTTCTGGCAGATGGTACAATGTCATCACTGGTTGGCTTTCCCTAAGGCATACAAGTAAATTTTCCTGCAGCACACTCTTTTATTGTTTGCATACTGACTCTTCTGGTTCTGGGACAAGAGGTACAAAATGGCTGTAATGTGCCTTGGAGAGAATGCGCATCTGGATCTAATGGGACAAGTATAATCGTATCTTGATGGTAGGCAATATTAATTG
>JAMKCH010040170.1:0-11902 GCA_023653785.1 Ophioderma brevispina
ACTCTAGTTCTTGCGTTTCAAGATTTGACTACATGAGAACAATTTGATACTGAATACCTATATTTCGTCATATATAGTTTTGATACATTTGCCTTTGAAGTAAACGATTATATTCAACACTGTGTCTATAAGAGGTTCTTTAATAATGATGTGTATGGATTCTCAGGTAGAAGATGTCAAATTTCACAATTCTACTATTAAGAAAAGGTAAGATTTGAATAACGTCAGGACATGGGATTTATTTCAATAATGCAATGCAACTTTGCTTTTCAAGTAACATCTATCAAGTAGTGTATAGGATATTGGAAGTTGTCAACGATATGTCACACGACAAGTATAATGTTTAAACATAAACTGAGCCTTATTGAATCTTAAGTATCATTTGATATTTTACATCGTATCAATAATTTATCTTGCGTAAAACTTTGGTTTATGAATCGCTATTTGAAATCTTACAACTTGTAGGTCTAGCACCATTTGAATTCCGAGTGCTGTTAAAGTGTTTCTTTTTTGTTTATACTGAACAGAATTATAATATAAATATATCCATATTTTATAGGTAATCGCATCGCCAGATTGTGGTTATTTTTATTATATATTAAAAGCGTTGTTGAAGTAGTGTAATTAAAATGCCCTTTGTTCGAGAGTAAACTAGAATTTTAATGAATCTTCATTTGCTTATATGTATTTATTAAATATTAAATTGAGAAGCTTTAGGGATAAATGGATTTTGATAATTAAATCAGTAAATACAAGACTTAATTCCTACACCGCCTGACAGTGTAAAAGGGATTGACGCCCTCACACGGTTCTGGCCAGGGACAACGACCCTTGACCTCCTGGAGGAGGAACTTTGACTTGCTTCGGGCCATGCTGTCGGAAAGGCAGAACATCTTGGGGACCATTGCGACAACTTGGGTGGATGTCACCTTTTCATCCTTCCTGCAATGAAACTTGGCCGACACTTTGTTATACTTGGCGTGTTTTTTGTCGCGGTTATAGTGTACATCTTCGCATGGACTGCACGTGGAAATTCAGCTTCTCATGGCTGTCATCTACTCAACTCACATTCGCTATCATTTCAACATGTTTTTATCTTCTGTAAGTAAATTATAATAATGAATTGCACAACTGTCCGGTTTTGGTAACGACAAAAATAAACATCATTGGAACGCAGTAAATATTCAATCTCCAGTTGGGAGTAATAACCTCGTTTTTGCAAGCTACTGTCAATTCCCGTGACTGTATATTAGCACATAACATTTTATATTTTTCACTCCCGGTCCACAGTGATTTGTGACATCCACGTTGGGACTGCAACATCCTCAGAATATAGGACTTTTATACCAATTTGTTAGCTTGAACTTTAAATCTTTTTATTGTGGTTTTCCTACCATAGAGTGGAATCTGGAAGGTATTGTTCGACCTGTAATACCTTGGAAATATAATGAGTTAGGACGGGTAACCTATTTTGTTTTAGCATTCTTATCTCATTATTTTTATTACTCGTTTGTAGAAATTTTTACTCATTTTACTAATTTAAACTTCGCAAGTGTGTCCGTTGTGGGCATTGATTGCTTCACAACTCGACAAAGGAACTTAAGAGAGGTAACAGTGCTTTCTTTTGAAATAAGAGAAGAATTTTAAACTTAAGAGTAAGATTTTGTGAAGCGGTTTTAATTTGAAATAATTTGTCAATAACCAAATATGTGTGTAACTTGTGCAAATAATTTTTTTAATATTACTTTTATGGGTAAAAGGTAGCAATTCCCGAAAGCTAATAACTACGAAGAATAGTTGATTGCTTGTTTTAAGCGTAAAAAAATCCTAGTCAAAAAGGTTTGGCAACAGAGCAAATACACAAATAAATCAATCATAATAAACTAACATTTTAGTGATTTACACCTATGATTGCGCTAGTCTGACCCGAGGCACTTTCCTCATCCCATGCTCAAATTTGACAAAAATATAAGAGTTATGTCTGCCTTATTATTTTCTATGTAACTATTGAGTGTATAACACGTTGAAGCTTTGATTGTGTCATCCGATGTGTTGTATGTGTCAGTCCGCACTCCACAGTGAATGGAACCTGCCAAACCTATTATCCTTTCTAACAAGCGCTATTTACATCTTAGCAGGTCTCTGCAGGTTTGGCTAATACTTTATTTCCGTTACAGCTGCAGCTGTGTATGGACTTTCATCGCTATTGATGGAATTATTAACAGAAAACGACCAGATGTAGTGTCTTTCAATGGACTACAATAAAAAAAAAAAGAAGAAGCTTGGACAATAAAATGTAACAATTCAGATCAACTATCTTAGTCCCACCAATTTAGTGATTATATTGATTTGAAAACAATTTGGATATAAATTTTACCAGAAAAAGTCTGAATTGTTTTGGTTGGGATGAGGGACCTAGCATGAAAATTGCACTTGCATTTATAGCTTCTGGAAACATATTTGCACTGTTTTTAAATAATGAATGATGAAAGTTTACTCACTGAAATGCACAGATTCACTATTTCCGATGTTATCATTCCTTTAAACCTTTTTGAAGAAATTATATTGCAATAGTATTGTATAGATTCACCTTTTCTGGTATTGCCAGTCCTACACTTCTTTCAAAGAAGGCAATTTCAAGCCCTGAAGCCCCCTGCGGGGTGGGCGTAAAGAATAGACCCTGTATAGAATAGGCCCGATGTATTCCCTGCATGTCGTAAGAGGCGACTAAAAGGGACAACTCATCTAATGTTCCAACTTGATGCGGTTGTAAAACTCGTAACATTTCTCACGTATAAGATTGAATTCAATGCAATTAATAAGTATGTTTTATGTTTAAGGAAATTTGAAATTTTTTGACAATTAAAATAAAGCCATCCATAAAACCTGTATTAGATTTGCCTAAATATTTCTTTCATAAAAGTAATATGTTTTATTGGCTATAGCAATGTATCTTGGATATACCATAGGGATTAAGTGTTTGTATGTTATGATGATCTAGAAAGAGAGTGTATATATTTTGTTGTGTTTGTTGATTGGCAGAAACTAAAATTGTTTTAGCTCGATCTGAAATTTGTCATTCTTACTTGATATATGGACGGGTGATGAACTAATTCATCAGTGTGTCTCTTGTAATTATGAACTAATTCATCATTGTGGTTGTGCTTTTACTGTAGACACGTTTTTTGCGTGTGTCATTGAAAGTTCATTGTTATGTTCTATATGTGAAATAAGATTTTAAAAAACAAAGGGTATCCAAAAACCCTGTATAGATTTGCCAAAATATTTCTTTAAAATAAGACATCTGTTTTGTTATTGAACTATTATAATGTATCTTGGCTATTTCAAAAGTAAGAGTTTAAAAAGAATATGTGGTTTTTAATGTCTGGCTTGTAAAATGATTATGTAACCATGGTGACACAATATGACACAATTGTGTTGAGGTGTCGCTAAATTCTATAACCTTACCTTTAAGCCCTGAAAGTAATTATTCATGCATCACGTCTTAGTCTAAAAAGCTCAACGTTCATCCTACGTCCGTGAATATGACCGTTGAAAAGCTATATCAAGTTCAACCTGTCTGTTCACGCCCGAACTCATTTTCAATCCTGCGAAATAAGAGGTGTTAATTGTATAATACAAAATGACTGTCTTTGCTTTTGCACACTTGACTTGTATTAACATTGAAAGGTGTTACTCGAAGTTATACAAATCATACGTGTATAACCAGGAAGTGTGAGGTTTGTTAATCAATAAAGGTGATGTGGTACGGAATTTGTGTGTATCTGTTATGTATTATAGGTTGGTGCAGATCAATATGAATAATTCAAATATATATTATGTTGAATATCAATGTTTCATTGAAGTATTTACTTTTTGGGTTCGCCTGCCTAGGCAGGAAAACACATAGGGATCACGTTGTTCATGTTGTTGTTGATTAGTCTGTTGTTGTTGTATGTTGTGTTGTTCTGTGTGAAAAAAGGTTAACCATTTTTAATTCGCTACTTCGAAGGATTTAAAACAAACTTGAGTCCATGTGTGCCACATGGAATCCCTCATTTTGTTGATGAGGTCAAAGGTCTCCTAAACAAAGGTCAAAGATCATGGAGGTTAAGTTGTAAGATAGGCTGAGGCTTATCATTCACACAAACCGCGACGCAGGCGACACTTGCGGTACGAGGACCTCGAGGTATTTTTTATTTTAGAGTGTTGATGCTATGGCATTGTTGTGAATGTAAGTAAGTGTGTCAATATGTGGTAGATTTTGAGAATCTTATCACGTCGCTTCTGTGTAGAAAAATCAAATAATGCTCTATTCATGGAGGCCTATATCCGGCGCAAGAAAAGCAAAGAGGCATTACCAACATTGTGTGTAAGAAGCTGTTATATTCAAGATAAGACAGTGCTTCAGAAAAAAAAAAAATATATGAAATCTTCAATGTATCCATTAAGCGTTTGGTTAATCTATACCTACTTAGTTCTGTCCTAAAACATGAATAATAAAAGGGATACAAATAGCCTGTGTACACTCATTAGATTTTCTTACCTTGTATTTGGTTACAGAAATGTCTTAAAAGAGAGAAAAAAAGGTGGTTTTGATTTGCTTATATTTCAATATAAAACATAGGCTGAATTTTGTATTTGCTCCTTTACGAATTTAGAAATTTCACAATTTGTGTACCAAAGAACCATTTCTCAGCTTATTCAGATGGGAATATTTCTGATAGAAAGCTTTACATCAGGGAAAAAATCAGTATAAAGTGTATCAATTGAGATAAAATATTAATCATCGTATTTTTCTAGTAACAAGGATTAAGAAAAGCTATAGTTTGTCAGAATAAATTTATATGCTTAACCTTTAGTTCTATTGACATTGGCCAGCGGTCGTTTAAGGTCGTCATGAGATGATCGTTTCAAAATGGTTTGATTTAAATGAAAGAAAATGGTAATTTACCGCATAAATGTCTTATTGACCTTACAGGGCAGAAGGTAGTGACGCACACTCTGCCACACTTTACCAAATGGCTACGCAGACAAGTACTTTGGACTGTCTAAATAAACATGTTCGAATTCTGAATGAAACAAAAGTTCTGTATTTTCTGCAATCCGGAGTAGTTTCCCACAATACACAGTTATAGCTCTTATCTTATTTATCTATGTTACTTAGTAATGGTTCCATCACATCACAATAGATACCGATATCCTATTCAATAACACATAGCTTAGTAGTATTATCCGACTCACAGGATCAGTATTCCAGGGGAGTACGGTTTTTTAATTGGAATAGCTCGGTGGCCGCTGATAATGCAGTCGTGTCCGCCGCACAGAATTTGAACGGCACATTTACAGTAGAAGAGCTATTAGTCGACAGAGTTTTTAAACAAGGTGAATCCTAGTAAATAGCAAAACGTGATCAAAATATTTTATGTTTGATAGATTTTTTATGTCGGTTCTCAAATAAGCCCTAAACCATCTTGAGTAAAGGTAAAAAGCTTGATTTCTCAAAACCTGTCTGTGACCCAAATTTTATTTTAATAATATACTAAAATTAATGTCAAAATGTTTTGTGTTTGTGGGATGACAAATACGTAATTTGCTATTAAATGGTTTTATGATCTTTGAAGAATGGAACGCTATTGATCAATTCTTGCTTTCCAGTGAACGTTCTGTTGATCGCCTTTTATTGCAAAACTTGTTTTGTTCCTGTTAAATTAGTAATATCGGAAACCTTTCGATAGCATCTATGAGCATAGACAAAAGCTTGGAATAAACTTCAAAAAAGCTTGGAATATAACTCAGAAAGATTACAAATATCAATATGGCAATTTTGATAGTTTTTATTGCTGTTTGGTCTTGATATCTAAACAATTGAGTTGAATATGCATTGGAGTTCTCGATACCTTTATATCCTGTGAGGTGGAGGCAAATGTACAAAAAATCTAAATTTTGTAGGTCAATTGTGATTTGAAAACGGTTTGGGTCAAGATCATATTACCACTTAAGTTTAGGATTGAATGGAATATTTAGCTTTATTATATTAATTAACAGGTTCTACCATGTATTTTCTGGTTTGGTGAGATGTGCTATGGCATAACCATAGTGTACCAATTCTCCATTCACACCTCATCCTTCACAAAAATACCAGTATGGGTGATGTGTTATGTCCTTTTTGGTGTAAGTATTGCAAAATACAGTATAATGAAGCGATTCATACATTAAAGAAACTCACAAACCCACTGTATTCAACTTTTGCCCCCAAATGAGTTAGTAGGGGCGGTTTTGTGTTTTTGAGATTTTGCATTTGTGGCATTAACTCATCCTGGCGTATTTAGTAATACACCACTATAATATTAGAAAATACACCATCTTTGTCAATAGACTAGGAGTATCTGAAATAGAAAATGGCAGTTAATGGCTTATATATATATTATAGAATGGGAGGGCCTTATATGCATGTATGCCAGAATTATTGCCGAAGGAAACTCAATCAATGACGCGAGGATCAAATAAATGATTACACACGAGAAAATTAAATTGGTAAATATTATCTAGAAGCTCGGGGAAACGGAAAATGGTGAGCACAGAACTAAATAAAAGACGCAAAATACACGGTTCTCGAACCGGAACCTTCTCGCTTTCTAGGCGTGGAGAAATACCAAGGGGTCACAGAGGAATGTGTTAAGGTGGACACAGTGAATGAACGAGACGCTAAATGTTTTCGTCTTTATTTCAGAGTTTCAAGCGGGCCGTTATATCCTTTATATTATAGAAGGGGAGGGGCCTTCTTATATGCATGATTCTAGCAGAATTCTATGACGAAGCGAAACTCAATTAATGCACGTGAGGATCAGTAAATGATACAATCCGAGAAATTAACTTGGTCAATATTTATTGATCTAAGATCGGGGAAACTGGCGAGCACAGAACTAAATAAAGCCGAAAACACACGGTCTCGAACCCGGAACCTCTCGCTTTCTAGGCGTGAGAAATACCACAGGGTCACAGAGGACTGTGTTACTGTGGACACCAGTGAACGAGCGCGAATGTATTTCAGTCTTTATTTCAGAGTTTCAAGCGCCCGTAATTCTATTTTATATTATAGAATGGGAGGGCTATATGCATGATCTAGCAGAATCATGACGAAGCGAAACTTCAATTCAATGCACGCGAGGATCACTAAATGATACAACACAAGAAATTAACTTGGTAAAATATTAATAGAAAGCTCCGGGGAAACGGCGAGCACAGAACTAACATAAAGACGAAATATACACGGTCTCGAACCCGGACCTCTCTTAAATTGCCAATGTGATGCGGGTTAAGAATGCGAGTAATATTTTGAGAGCAAAACAGAGAATCAATGACATTTGTATATTGAGGACATGATCTTAACTCATGATGGCGACGGTTATACACATCCGGGGACATAAATCAAGAAGAAAAACGCCCCCGCACGTCTTTTTTACATAAAAGAACCATAAGAAAAATATTGATAACGTTTTTCCGCAATTTTCTCGTCGTACTTCAAGGTGACTGGGAAAGAAGATGATCTCGGCAGTTGAGAGGAAGGAGCGGTGGTACAAGTCAGAAACAAAGATAGCACGTGATGTGCCTGAAAGCTAGTTAGGTCGTCATATTTAATTTTCTTCTACATGTAGACAACTTTTTCACTTCTTCAAAGCATGTTTTATTTTTACCTCAAAAACACACCTATGACGTAACGAATAGTCCTACATATAGCCACACCCATATTATTGTTTTTATTGTTTCAGGTTGAAATGAGCTGTTGTCTTCCTATGAAACATTATAGAGTCAGTTTAAACTACATTATATGGCCAAAGTAGTCACCAGCTATAGTAAGAGCACTCTCATGGACCGGTTCATACCCCACTTTAATATGGTTGACATCATGAATAGATTTAGGGTCGTTATTTGAAAGTGTGTATAATAACGTCGAAAAAACATGGGTAGGGCTGCTTTTCTTCACGATTTACTGCCCAAGAGGATATAGTCACCAATTAAAAACAAGCCTGTCGTAAAAATATGACTTGAATTGACTTGAATACTTGACTAAACGTGCATAGGACGGGGGTCCATTTGCTCTCGCATGAGTAAATCTCCTCCATTCTGGCTGCCCTTTGCAATAGATCGGATTTTGGAGTCCAGCCTGCTGTCCTTGTGGATCTGGTCCTTCCATCTGCTGGTGGGCGACCTGGCTCCACGCTTGTTGAAGTCTTGTGTATAGGCTTGGTATGGTAATCTGTGTTCCGCATCATGACGACATGTACAAACCACTCGCCGTCTCTGGTACTGCATCCCTGATGGGCCATGATGATGTTAAGACGCGTCTAATTCATATTCTAATTTTTCCAGTAAGGTCACTCTCGGATGGACCGTAGGAAATCTGTCATCTCAAAGCTTCTAGCTTTTGGCAGTCATGCTTGAGCAATACCCCGTGGAATATGCGCCATAGGTGGCAATGGGGAGAATAAGAGACTGGTTAGTTCTGTAATTTTGAGCGATATTGTGATGTCATGATTGCTCAGATGGGTATTCCTGAGTCTACCGAATGCCCATGCTGCCAGGTCTGTTACGCCTATTGATGTCCTCTTAACGAAGGCCACATTAATTCCAAGAAAGACAAAATCATTTACATTTGTCAAGGGGTGTCTGGTTAAGGGTGATGCCTCTTGGGTCCTTCGGACATGATCTGCATTTCGATGGGTTGATCTTCATTCCCCATTTGAACAGACTTTTTCCAGTTCTTCTGTGGATAGCCGTAACTTTTCCAAAGACCAATTCCAGCAGGGTTGTGTCATCGGAATAACGAATGTTGTTGATTTTCATCTTCCCATTTGGATTCCGGAGCCTAGGTTTTGAACTCCTCTCATTACAAATTCTAAGAAGAGATTGAAGAGGCATGGAGGATTTTAGGGGGGGGGGAAAAAGGCATCCCTTCTCACACCAATGAGACTTCGAACCAGTCAGGGAGTTGACGTAATATAAGTGCCATAAATTTCTTTTTGGACGTCCCAAAATATTACCCTGGTCTGATTGTCAACATGTTGCCATTTAAGTTCATTAGCAAAATAGATGCCTCCTGTGGCCGGCCATCCTGGACGCCTAAATGTTTAAGCCCCTTTCAGAAGTTACAAAACTTGATTTAGGGTAGTCGTGGATAAAATTTCATCTGTAAATGAAAATTAAATGGCGGTTTTACAAAAAGCAATGATGGCCATTTTGAAATGGGCAAGACACGATACATGCAGCTTTTCAGGGCGGAAACCTACATAATCCTAGTCAGGGGGACATCCCTTCAAGGTTCAAGGTTGAACATATGGGAAAATGAATCCCACAAGGATGCAACGAACGGAAAATCTGATGATGCAGCTCATGGACATTGAAAACGACATGAGCTATGATATGTGGTAAGACAAACATGCCTTTCAAAATGTGCCGAACAAGTGACACTGATGTGTCAGTGGCAAAACCGCTAATGTCAATAATCTGTAGTTTTCACCATATGCAAACCTCCATCCAAAATAGTCTCAAAAGAAGTGTTTTTAGTCTGCTTTTATCAATGATTTCTTTGCTGTTGAGTAGCCAAGAAACAGGTCAACAGGAGACCGATTATTTAGATTTCTAGCGATTTCTTTCTTTTGATCCATTTCTTTATGCTAATTGTCCAATGTGATTTTCTGGGCTACTAACTGGCCTTGTCTGATAAAATGTCAAACTGTGTCAGTGTTTTCGAGGTTGTCTGATTTCCCACTTTTACTTTCAAGTTGACGTAGTCCAAACATTCGCCATTTTTGATAATTATAAACTCAGAAATTAAGTAGATTGTGAATAATAATTGTATGGTACTTCAGTTAACGAAAAAGATTTATTATTGGATCCCAATATAGCCGTTGGGATAACTGCGTTCTTTCATTAGTACAATCATGCCAGTACAAGTTTACAGCATACCGAGTAATTGGATTTCAGTGATTTACATCATCCTGTTCGACATGCCCATGACGCGTTAATCGCTGTAATATCGAGGCAGACCTCTTTCGCTGATTACGTTAAAGGTTCAAACAGTGGTTCTTCTAGCATTTCAACAGATTATGGTGATTCTCTAGTCAGCCCTGCCAATGATGATTTTCAGCGTGCAAAACATGAAAATGTAAATATAAGATATCTATACATTGACAAGGCACATATCACTTTGGGCTTTGCTTTATGAATAAGAAGTAGGATTCATGCTAAAGGATAGCATTATATGTTTTGCGAAACATTTTTCCCTTAGACCAAAAACGGTTGCTTCTCATCCATCACTAATTTTGGTATAGGGTATCATATATTTATTTTAATTTATTTTTATTTTTTTACTATAAATCATAGCCAACATGTAAACTTAAAGCCAAAACAATTGTTAACTTTTGGCAATTTGAGATAGATCATTTATTTCATTTGGTTTTAAAATAATTCGCAAGTTTCAATAAACTGTCTTAATTGATGATATGGTTAATTTAAAATGTAACTTTCTAAAGAATTTTTTTCTGGGATTTTTAAAATTAATGTCGGTATTTCTTGCACAGTAAAGGCATTTTCTTGATTTTCGAAACAGGGTCAATTGGCAAAGGACACGCAAACAATTGCAGACGATTGCAGAACTTTTGATATTTTTTTTAAATGCCAGTACAATTTGACTCAAAATCATCAGCAGGGAATATAATGCTATCCGGCGTCTTAATCAGTTTTCAAACTGTTATTCATCTTTCTACTTTCTAAGATTGTTTCTCACAAACACTACTGAATGAAATATTGCAGTCTGCCAATTCTATTTATACGGCCAATATCACATGTCATATGAAGAGAAGGAGAGACTAATGGATCAGTGGATGGTGTCATAATTTTGGTGCCATAGAAACAAGACCAAACGCGAGTTTCCAGTTTATAAACTTACAATTCTTAATAATAAACACAGTTATTCATCTTAATTCTGCAAATATCATATTTTACATACATCACCTTTGGGTATGGCATTGCTTGTAATACCAACCACGTTTTCTGTGTCAACAGAAAACTTTTCATGTGTTGTGAGCATGGTCCCACACAAGGCAAGCTTAGTTCATCGGGTTGTAGTCACTACGATATTCATGTAGATATAACTTAATATTTTGTACTTGCGTTGTGGCTGGCATTTCACTAATTAAGCTGATTGGAAACAATATTCTAAATACACAATTAAGGTGGTCCGCGCACATATTGACCATATGCAATCATATGCAAGTTAGCTCATGAGTATTCATTAATATGCAGATATCTGGATACAAAACTATACAGCACCGGAAGTGATCGTGGTATACCACCCTACCAGGTTTAATGTTCGTAAGAATCAGGGACGGCGCCAAGGTAAAATCTTATAGAGGGCGGAAAACGATCAACTTACATAGGTGAAAAAACCTAATGTTAACGCAATTTATCGCTCGAAACCCCTGTTTTTTCTGAATTTTGAAAGTTTTAGGGGGTCAGTCGTCCCCTTGCCACCCCTTGGCGCCACCTCTATCGTAGGTAGTTGCTTTAGGTCGGTTGAGTAGATTAACACTTAAGTGACCAAGGGGTTTTCACTCCCGTTAGTGCCAAAGGGGGGTCCATGGGACCCCACACTAAGGAAACCACTTTCCCGACACAATTTTTGCACGAAATTTATGCCACATATAAAAGGTCATAAGACAACACCTAATCAGCAATAAAAAATGAAGTTTATTATTAGGGCTGCAAATTAGGGGCAAAACTGTTTTAAAATCACGCGAAAATTGGGCAAAAAGACGGAAAATTCTAACGAGCCTTGCACTTATATCAAACTTTTTGAAAACTTATTTTATGTTGATATCTACTCCCAAATTACATATAT
>JAMKCH010040171.1:0-32166 GCA_023653785.1 Ophioderma brevispina
TGTTTTTGTATATACAAAAATAGGAATTTCTTGGCATAAATCAAAACAATGCTGCAATTTTCCTCATATGAGTGGTTTCGACATGTATGTTAGTTATCAGGGAGTATTATGTAATTCCCCATATAAAAATGGAATAATAACCCTATCTTGGAGTGAACCATGTAGTCCTTTGTCAATTTAGGACAGTAGAACTACTATTGTCAGGATTTCTGTTTGTAAATACTTGTGGCGCAAAAAACCTCCAATTTATAATCATAATGTGTTGCTAATTTTTACTAATATGGTAATAATATGCAAATAACCCTAAGCTTGAAGAAACGTTCGGCAATTTTTTTTCAGGAAATCTTTAAGCATCTAATAATGAACTAATATACCAAATTTCAGTTTCACTGCTTTGATAGAATTAATATAACGGGCATTTCAAAAAGCCAAATAAATTGGTATTTCTTGTAATAACTCACCATGGGGTTTGTACAGGTTGAATTTCAACCTGGGACAATGCTTTTTTTTCAAGCATTGTGGGTATCCAAAAAATAGCAGTAATTGGCAAAAAATTCAAAAGCCTGTACTCCAAAGATTGGTTCCAACTCTCATGAAAACTTCGGTATTTTATCAGAACAAAAGTAGAAACTACACATGAAAACTATCCTCCTACCCAGATCTGAAGTGAATTTTGGTAATTAATCCTCAAATATGGCCTTTTTTTGACATTTTTTACCAAAAAGACGAAAAAAATGGCGATTTTTGATGGGCAACAGAAAATTGCCCATATAACTCCACAACGCTTCCCATTCATTCGAAATAATTTTGGGTTCATTGTTTCTTTTGACAAAGATCTTTCATTAAAAAACTAAAAAGCTGGAAAAAAAACACTTCAAAACACCTGGACACCCTAGACTATACGGGCTACCTACCCAAGGGTTCGGTAGAAACCTATCAAGGTTAAAATAGCCCGGGAGTGTTTCGGTAGCCGTACGCACCATCCTTAAAGACACTATCAGTGATTATCGAAGAATCAAAAGATTACAATTGCCGGGAATAGCTTAAAAGTGAAAGGACAAGCCTGTAGGAAAATTCTTATAAGTTACTTTTTCCAACTGAAGAATTGGCAGAAAGAAAAGGAAAGAAAGAAAAAGGGCAGTATTCAAAGATACGGAATCCCATGTCAATACGGTTGTAGGAAGTGTCCGAACGGAGACTAATGCCTAAAATATCAGGATTTTTCCTTATCAGGGTGCTTTGGTCCAAATTGTAGGGTATGTTATAGGAGACCTATGTTTGTTGCAGAGATGCAAAAAAATCTGATATTGATGATTTTTTCGATTTTCGGATTCAGCAAATCACTGATAGGTCTTTAAGGACATCGTCCTAATACAACAAGATTGCCAAGAGGCGCAAGCCGCGTGAAACGAGGCCTTGTTTTGGTCTTGAGCAGTTCGACTTCAAAATATGCAAAGCTTTTCCTCTTTCGGAAAAACAATGTGCATTGTTATTAAGACAACCAACAACGACGACGAGATTCAATGGATTGTTTGAAACAATAGACGTCCTCTTTCGTTTCAAAAGAATTTGATTGCATTGTTTTTGTATAGAACAAACAAAGATGCTTTGAAGCAAATGCGGGTATCGCTGAAACCACGATGCGTGGTGCTGCTGTGCTGCGATATGCGTTCTAATTGGCATACAACACAATGTCAATTAGAGTGAATCGATGGCAGCTTGATACGTTTGCATTCTAACCGGTCATCAGAAGTTCGTTTTTATCCGGAAAATATTGTAATGAATATAACTCTTATTTTTGAAGCAGTTTGAATTTGGGAAACATCTAGGTAAATATTGAATTTGCTATATATGTGTGTGTTTGTAAAAACTGCAATAAATTGGGCGGGGCTCGATCAAAAAACACTACAGAATAGAGTTAAAGTGGATTTAACACAAGTTATGTGTAGCTATATTTACGTCACGTCAAAACTGTATCCTTAAAAAGTCGATTAAGAATATCCCGCTAGTGCGCGCATTTAAATGCCATTTGAGCCATACACGAATCCCTTGTCATGTATTTCTGGTGCGTCTCTTACAAATTTGCAGAGTGCCAAAACTACATTACAAAGCCGCATCGTGGTTGGGAGGTTCGGTTGTTTTGTGTGTTCTACGTGGTTGGGAGGTTCGGCGTTTTGTGGGAAGGTTATGAGTGATGATAAGTATTCCGGATTTCTTTTCATAGGCTAACAAATGATCGGGAATAGTCTAAACAGTTAGGCCTTCATAAAGAATTCCTAAAAAAAATGGTTGGGCTTTGTGTTATCCGTCAACGGTATATCTCGGTTTACTTATATAGTCGGTGCGTACCTCGGGGTCTGTCACAAGAACGTTTTAAAAAAAATGTTTGTAACTGTTATAAAGAATTTAAAAATTCCATTCCTGTGTTAAAAAAATAGGCTTGAAAAATGTTTGAAACGTAGTTTGGAGTAATTCACATGGTGAAAATCATGAAAACAAAACAAATTCTGGAATTGTGAAATTAGAGGTCGTGGTACTTGTCTCCGTTCCTGCAGAAAATAGGGTCGTGGAAGAAGACAGCAATCTGTTGAATTTATGAGACTTGTTTATTCTTTATTTATTCTATATTGCTAATATTATTTTTTTATATCGTCACTTGTAATTTATTATATTTTATTGCCTTCTTTTTTTTCTTTTTTTTGGGTTTTATCTGAGAACGAATAGATATTATTTAGTTATATTCGTCTTCAGGTGGTTTTATTAATATTTTTGCCTTAGAAACAATGTTACATTATGGCTATAAGAGAGCGAGAAAAGAATGTTCTGCGGCAGTGTCGTTGTTTTATGCGCTTGTAACCTACACCTAAAGCGTTTTAGGAGAAAGCACCGTATGATGTATAATGCATTCTTTAAGAATTAAATTGTGTTCAAAAGAGCTCCAGGAATACATACGGTTCTGTTCGGAGGAAATGTTTTAACCAGGAAATTGCAACAAAATACTCAAATACTCGTTATTCTAATATTGATATTTCAACAGACTTTCTTTAAAAAATGGTAGGCCTACATTGTAGTAAAAAAAATAGCCCTCGCCGAACAGTCAGTTTCAAACAATTCAATGGAAGGGAGTTGCAATTGCCACAGATTTCCTTAGCCGCATTATTGTGTTAATATTTGGTGCAAATGGATAGGCTGGGGATCGGGAAGTCCGCAAACACGCCGTGCGATCCTTCATAATCGTAAAGAACGACCTCATTCAAATTAACATTTTATAACCGCGTTAATATCAGAGTTTTGCTTTCGAGCTCTTTCTTCAGCTTTCTTCGCGGGGGGCGAGGCGATTCCTTGGACAGGGCAACGAGAGATGTTGAGGTACACCCCAAATATTGTGTTATAATAGTCATTAGATTAGTACACTCAAAAGATTTCTTACCTTATTTGGCTTTCGAAATATCTTAAAAGGAATGGAAAAAAGATGATTTTGATTTGCTTATAAGATTTGCTGAATGTTAAAACAGGTGGATTTCGATATTTTGCTTCCTATACGAAATTAGAAATTGCACAATTTTGTTTACACAAGAAGAAGGAAAAACATTTCTCTGCTTCGCTTTTTAGGACCCCTGATAGTGAAATCTCTGTTACAGAGTATGGCATGGATCTGTTCGTCAGCAGGACTGTGTCCGGCTCTATATAACCGATCCACTGTGGACCGCTCCGTAGCCGTATACGGCGACCCTAAACACAAAGCCCGTTTTGGTTAAATAGCAGTATAAGGCTACGGAACCCCGGGGTTAGGTAACCGTATACGGCTCTTACGGAAACACTCCCAAAATAAAAGGCAATGTGACCTCTTATGACACGGCTGTCGTGTACGTTAGGCAGAATCGGGTAATTGAAAATAACGCAAACCGATATACCGACAATTAAATACCGGTATTTACCGGTGTATAGGTTTTCCCCAGTAATGAACACAATCAATGATTGGCCTCAGAGCGGTCTACCCCCGTCATAAATGCAACCCGGAAGTCTCCCGCCTTTTCATTTCCAATGTGCCGTCTTCCCGTACTTGTTAATAAGCTTTATCGCTAACGGAACCGCAATGCGTCAGGGCCGAAAAGGGGCAAGAGAAAGACCAAGAGCGCCGCACGCGGGCCGATGTCAGTTCGCAGCCCGTTGTTTACAAGACGAAACTACGTAATTTGCCTGGGCGACATGCTTAAAAATCTTACTCTTTAACTACTTTTAGAACCTTTTATCACCCATTTGGCGATTCATTTCGCGTTTGGGTGTTATAATGATCGGCGATATTCTTGAAAAAGATATAGGGGTATTCTTTTTAGTGTAGCAAATGTTGATGATGCTCATCGTGGCGTGTTTTCGAAGTGTTTTAAATCACTCTACATGACAATTACTCATTGCTCGGCGACGCTTTAAAATCTTATTTTTTTTTAAGTTAAAAAAAAAAAAAAAAAACTTTTTATCATGTTAGGTGATGGCGATCCTTGTGTGTGTTTTCTTGCATTAATGATCGGAGATATCCAGAAGAATATAGGGCCTATGGTTATTTTGTAGCGTTAACAACTTTTTAACGAAGTTTCATCTGGCGTATTATTTGCGAAATTATATGCCTAAGACCTGGTTTAGCATGGGATTATTAGGGGTCCGAGTCTTAGTCATTTGTAGGCCTTTATGCCCTGTTTATGTAAATAAAAGTAACTAAAGTAATATTGGATAACATTATTTGACTTTAAACGATTTTGTTAACGTATAAAAATTCGTATTAATATTAGCAATAAGCTGCAATAATTTAGAAGTTAGTCGAAAAATTAAAAGAAACAGTGTTAGTGTTACTATACCAAGGCCATGCACTGACCCAAGCTAGTTTTAATTAAAAATGGTATATAGGCACGACAATATTGTCCAGTAATTTTTAAATAATTGCATATATCCAAATTAATTATAAGGCTCCAAGCAAACTAGCCGAAGTATCAGGTACTTTTGGAAACTAGCTGAAGTATCAGGTACTTTGAAATAAAATCCCACGAAATCTCTGAGTAAGTAGAAAGTCTAGCAAACAGAAAGGAATCAATTTCCCTGGGTTATGGGGGCTATAACTCAAGTTGATATTAGCTGATATCGGAATATTTCTCTTATTGTCGTAGCTTGTTGTGGTGTGGTATTGTGTTTTCCTTGTTCTGGGTAAATTCTGAAAAGGGCCTTTAGATAGGGGTCCCATTTTCGCAAATATTTTGCCATATGCACCCGATATTGGAAGGCCAAGCCAACTCAAAATAAAAAGATACTACCATGCTATCGCGAAGAAATTCTCCCGGCAACAAGTAATAACCCAGCGGGCATAGTCGTTTAGAGCGACGTCGAAACGACGTTACGTCGAAAACAGGTCGACGGTTTTTATAAATTTACGTCGAAAATGCAATTGAATCGACGTTTTAAGAACGACGTCAAATCGATTTGCATTTTCGACATAAATAGTGTGTAAATTTCTAAAACTCTCGACGTCTTTTTGACGTTCCAGTGTCGATTGCCCACTGGGAAATAGCTATAAATCGAGAGCAATATTTCCTTAATATTAGAGCTTATTAGGGCTCATGAGTGAATATCAAATTGTATTTTTTATCAACTTGTACAATCTATTCTCGTGATCAAATTTGTAGAATTTGAAAGGACGCCGAGGGGATTGCCGACTCATATACATGCGTAGACTGCGTAAACCACGGCGGCGATCGTAGATACAACACTTCCGGTGGCGGTTGCCCTTTTTCGATCCCATCCAGGCTTTGCTGGGGAGCGCCCCCTGTTGATATTTAACCGATTAGCGATATGGTCTATTACACAGTTTGCTAACGCAAGACATACGACCCTATTCTTATAGGCCGTGTCTTCCAGTAGAGGTTCAAACAAGTAAACAATTAGTCATTTTTGCTTGGAAAGAGTAAAATGGTCACTCGCACTTTCCACCGCTCTTTATACCATAAGATCCGACCCGACATTTTATTACTACTTGCGCGCCTTTTATTTTTTCACACCTATATATTTTTCGGTTTAACTAACTGTCCGTAATGTAATCTGCCATGTATGATCCTTCCTTGTTTATATGCGTCGTTTTATTTCAAAATACATCCAATTCATGACTAAAAGTCACTACAATTCGGAAAGAATAGAAGTATATTGCATGTTACGTACAGCAACAACAACAGCAATCTCGGGGGGGGGGGGGGGGGGGGGGGGGCAAAGATTTCCCACTCTCATAGTAGCCACGTGCGTGAACAAGTCAAACTTGCCTCGTGGTTCATTACCGGAGCCATGGGGATGGCGTGCAGGACAGGTGACGTCGCCACAGCTGATTCAACACATTGTTTTACGTGATTTTTGAGAGAACTGAAGGAAGCAAGCTCCAATTTGGAGGGACGATCTTTCTCTGCCAAATTCAAGAGCAAGAAACATATGCATTAAATGATTTTTATGCCAACGGATACCGGTTTTGCAATTTTCAAGCTATTGACTGTATCATTCTGAGTGGAGGGACTTTACGTGTATTAGAGTAACATTTGACTACTTGGTTATGCTGCGCCGGAACCTGCGCTGGGGCAAGATTAGATGCGACTTAAATTGTCTAACGTTTTCATTGGTTCGGCTCCCTCTTCTCAACATTAGGCTAATGAAAATGAAATTGTTAGTTTCCCGTCCCCTTGTTTTCGCCGAGGCACTAGGTGACAATTTCAATTATCATTATTTTGGAAAAATAAAATTTCATTATTCTAAAACTTTTCATTATTCTTGTTCTTATGGGAAGTATTTGCCGTTTCACGTGACAAAACTCTGGATAATTAAGTATTGCACTTAGGTGAATCGGAAAATCATAATAGTAAAAAAGTTAACTTATTAAAGGCCCTATCAGTGATGAAATAGGGAAAATGAAAATCAGATTGTGCATTTTTGGTACAAGGTATGTATCCTAACTTACCCGCCTGAAAGCAATGTATTAAGGACAAAATCAGATATTGTGCTATCCGTCAGACACTTAACTGAATGCAACATGTAAGTAAAGGCAGATTCTATTTTGCAACACTCGCTGTTTTTCCTTTTGGTAATTTTTCATTGATAAAAAGCTCTAAAATTACTCATGAGAATTATACAGACTTATCTTCCTTTTAAGCACTCCTGAATTTTCAACTATGTTGAACTTTCGGGCAGATCACTGATAGTGCTTAAAAGTACAGTGACATAAATTTTTAAGGGATTTGTCAGAGATTTCTTGAGAGACCTTTTACTATGTGAGTAGAAAACCACAAAAAATTCATATGCTGAAAATTCCACTCCCTTCTAATGCACTCAAATTCTGCAGTCTCTTGTGTTCTAGTGGGGTTTCAGTCCCCATAGGAAACTGCTTTGGCGGAATTCATCGAAAATGCAGCTTTCACGAAAGGCCCAGTTATACCATGGGACATGTACCCCCCCCCCCCCCGTTTCCCGGAAACACAACACACTTTTATATATAGTATTTGCAGTGCAAGGATAGGAGCAGCCGTTCCATACAAACTGAACAGTACAATAAAAACACACAACAAACCCCAAACAGCCTTTTAGACGAAGAGGATTTTAATCAATTGTAACAGATTTTTGAAATGTATTTCCGATGGTTATGAAATGAAATTGAAAATATTGTGATTTGGTCATAATACTATTTTAAAAATATTTGCAAAGTGAAACTGCAAAACCCCTGGCTTATGAAATTGAAGGTTATTAGAAATCTGGTGAAGTCTGCAGAGCCAAGTAGCAGGAGAAGGAAATACAACATTTTGAGTGATTTGACCTTAAGATGAAATCAGATGACCTGGAATGACCTTGAAAACATTGGTATATCTAAATGTTGATACCAAAACCACCTGGTTTCATGACCATAACAAGTCATGTGGATGCCTGATCTGGACATTGGATGACCGCATTGACTTGAAATGACCTTTAAAAATGTCAGCAATGAATGCTGACCACACCCACAAAAGTTTCATCATCCTATACACATTTATTGAGTTACCTGATGACCCCCTATGACCTTTTGAAAATGACCTTAAACATTTTTTGGCACTGAAGTGGTTTGGGACCCACACCCACCAAGTTCATCATACTATCACAAAATAACAAGGTTTACATTGATTTAACTATTTTGACTGCATTTGACCTTGACCCACAACACGAGTCGTGACATATGGGCCATTCTGGATCCCAGCCACAGCCGCTTAGAACACATATAGTAAAATCGTGCAGATATTTGGGACTGTACGCTTTACTCAAAGGGTCCATGGGTTAAAGCCCACGCAGCATGCGTTTGTACCATCTAACAAAGGCGTTGTTTGGTCTTAAAAAAAGCTTTGAAAATGTTAGGCACTCTACCTTTTAAGTCAGGTTAAGATCTTTGATACAAAGATCTTACGGATCCTAGTATTTGGCTGTAACTTTGGGGGGGTTAATGATATCCAGATAATGCAAGAGTGCATTTGAAGTTTTGTCGATACGTACTCGGAATTCCAAAATCTTCCCCAATTCCGGCAGTACGAGGTGAAGTGGGTAGGCATAAATACTGGTAAATAGAATCATTGTATTGTATTAAATACTGGCTTTATCTTTTATCTCTTGAAAATAATCGATACCTCCGCCAATGCTACAACTTTCAATATATTTTTGAGGCTGAAAGGTAAAAATGTGTTGGGCTCTTTCAAATAAAAAAATTCTTTTTCTCTTACGGGTTTGGTGAAATTTGGTTATCACAAAATTTGCATAACGGTTAAAGGGATTTTATTGAGATTTTTGGCCAACGATGTAAAGACCATTGATCGTCAACAGTGGCACAATCTGGTCACTTCATATAGTTCACTCAACCTTTACTGCCAATTTAAACTAGATCTTCGCGTTGAAGATTATTTTGACATCATACAAACTCCTACTCAAAGAATACTTTTTACCAAAGTAAGGAATGGGTATATGACCTAGAAACGAGCGCGGTAGGTGGTATATCTTCCCAGATCAAATGTATTTGTAAAGCTCCCGTAACATGGTGCATTGAAGAGTATTCCAATTTTACTGATTTGCCCCAGTATATAGTAATGAACATACTCGTTTTCTGCACGAACATGTGCCAAACTTAAATTATTTTGTATCATTGTTAAAATCAAGTGATGTAAACTCCGTCAAGTCTGATCCAAATTTATCTTGCATGTTACAAGAAAAGAACTGCGCATTTTGACCATAGTAGAACTATTGTAAATATTATTATAAAACATTGTATGTAAGTGCCGGTGGCCTCGATCTACTGATAAATAAATTCTCTCAATTGGCGAGAGCTGAATAAATATATATTGCAAAAATGGAGACCAACCTTGCTAGTAGTGAAGGAAGTTTGCATATCGGAACGTACCGTTTCAGTGATATAGCAATTATGCATATTAATTAGCTCTAACATACCTAATTTGTATACTGTATGCCCAAACTGTAATCAGGCAAATCTCTTAACCCCACTTCCCTTACACCAAGTTCAAACATACGCGTTGGAACTTCCAGATATTGACAGGCATTTGACCCCAATTTCAAGGAAACGCCCTTTAATTAGGTTATTTGAATACCTAAACCACATAGTCTGCAGAGAAGATGACATGATAGTTTAATGTAAAGCGAAGAATTTGGTATCCGATGTACCATCAAAGGTACAGTGCAAAACAGTCACCCTACCCAAAATGGAACACCACACAGAAGAATTTCAAAGGAATGCATCGTAATTAGCTCATTGCATACCAAATCCGCAAATATCAGGCACTTACCAATTCCGAAAAAAAGGATGCATGCCATGATGGGCTTTCATGTGGCAAAGGAATTGCCGATCTACCTGTACAGCACAAGTACAAGCACAAACCATCAACCTTAATAATTTCATCATATAAAAATAACTAAATTTAGTAAATATATGATAATGTATTCGATTTGGCGACACTTTATTTGAAAAAATCATGTGGCCACATTTTCAATTTGGTGTATATACGATGTCGGGAAAGGTGCCCAAATTGCCTAATTTTGTGTACGTTCAAATTTTCCAGAAGTGTTAAAAGCTGGCAACGCAAAAGATTTTTTGCCCAAGTTTGCTCTACAGCCTGATATAGCATTATCATGCAGTGAAATGAAAGGCCAATTGGCACAAAGATGTTTTTTAGAAATGACATTGGAAATTTAAATGTAAAAGTCTATCTTTTAAGGCTCGTAACTTGAAAACTAAGCTAGCTATGTACATATGAACGACATCATGAGATAGAGCTCTTTAAAATACAGCTTTTCCAGAAAAATGGACAGAGCTCCGCCGTTTGACAGCGCCCATTTAAGAACTAGTCAGTTTAGGAAAACTAAGTCCATATGAGGAATTTTTTACCAAATATTACATCAAAAAAGAAGAAAAGTTTAAATTTTAAAGGATCAACTTGAAAACTGAGCCATCCACATGGATCTGCATCATGCGAGAGCTCTTTAAATTACTCTTTCATGAAAAAAAGAAAATGGATGAGTTCTGCCATCTGAAAGTCCCCCAATAAGGAACTGTCATATGAACACAGTCATATGGAGAAGATTGGTTTAGCTAAGTAGCACATGACAAAAGGACGTAAAGTTTAACTTTAAAGGCTATAAAAATAAGCTAACTATGCACATATGAACTGCATCATGAGTTAGAGCTCTTAAAAATTACAGCTTTTCCAGAAAAAATGGGACAGAGCTCCGTGTCGGACCAGCCCCATTTAAGGAACTGTAAGTTGGAAACTAAGCCATATAGATTTTTTTTAAAGCACGAACAGTTTAAAAATTGAAACTTAAAAACAAAACCATGTTAAAAATCATTGTTCGTATGGGTTATCCCTTTGCACAATTAATTGAAAATGTTAAAATACCTTCAGAAGACTTAACATACAGCAGTAAAGGTTAAATCAAAATATAACTGGGGTTGAATTATCCCAAAGGTCGGCCGCGAACTTGCCACCCTCTTGCCGACTACGTAATCCGTCCCCCTTATCCACTTCCTCTTGGCCCTTAGAAAACATGTCGGGAAAACAATTTTAACAGATTTTATAAATTGAAATATTCAAATCTATGTTCTCTTATTCACTTGAAAAGATATCTTAAACAGCTGTGAAAATGTAACCATTTCAGTACTGATACTGGGGTCGATTAGACAATTGAAACACCAGAGTGTGACGCGCTGGTATTGATTTTTGATGTTATTTTTAGGTTGAAGCGCTAGCATCATACTGCGTTTTGCTACTTCTCGCGCGCCGCTGAAAGTTGCGTTCGTGCGTAGATCTGCGTTCAACGGGTGTTCAATGTGTCACTGGGTGGTGCAGTCCTTTCTTGGATTTAAGCCGTAAAGCATCGCGGAAATGAGGTTAAAAGATGACCTTAAATGATTAAAGTTCTGTTAAGAATGAGATAAGGTATGATTTGGAACCGGACTATCTTGGACGAATTGAACCCGGCGACACCTATTTTTGCGTGGACGAACTTTTTTGTCTTAGTCGGTGTGAAGAGAAGTTAAAGTTCTCTTTAAAAGTGAAAACTGAAATGCACACAGGGCTACTAGTACGGATTTTTCGTATTCCTACGGAAAATGAAGCGAAATACGGACGTTTTCCGGGAAAAAAATATGGAAAAATGGTGTGTCAATAAAACTAAACATAAAGTGTATATAAAGTAATAAAATAAGTAAATATCAGAAAAATAAAGTTAAGGAAAGAAGGCAATATCTTTTCAAACAAATAAAAGAACATAGATTTGAAAGATTTTTAAATTTAAAGTTGTTTTAAATGGTTCCGACATAGTTTCTCCCGACTCGGGGGAGGTTTACCACAACTTTTCCCCTAGCTTTTGCATTCCAACATTAAATCTGATTGAAACCATTTACTGCTGTCTGCTAAATGTTCAGAGGTATTTTAGTTACTTTCACTGCTGTTCTGGCAGAGGTGCAAAGGGGTAGACTACAAACAATATATTGTTGTAGTGGTTTGTTTTCAAGTGGTTTAGAACCTTTGAAAGTTTTAGACTCATTTTTATATTCCCTATGGACTTAGTTCCTACTGACAGTTCCTTGAATGGGGCTGTCAGACGCCGGAGCTCTGTCAATTTTTCTGGAAAAGCTGTATTTCAAAGAGCTCCAGTAATTTCACTCACATTTTTTTCTCAAGAGTATTGCACTCTTGGATCAAAATTATCAGGAGTGAAATTGAAAATCTGAAGAGTGAATCTGGATTAAGCGTTGATGAGAACAGAAATGAAGAGACTTCACTCTCAAGAAATGTTTTCAAAGAGTGAAAGCAACGGTTCAAGAGTATTCACTCCGAGATGGATGTGAAGTGAAATTGCTGAGCTCTATTCTCATGATGCAGTTCATATGTACATAGGGTAGCTCGTTTTCAAGTTATGAGCCTTTAAAGTTTAAGACTTTAAGTTCTTTTTAATGTATACTGTAGCGAAATTATTTTCCCTTAGGGATACGGACATTGTCCGTAAAGGGGGAACTGGCAGAACTCCGTCATTTTTTTTCTGGAAAGCAGTAATTAAAGAGTCTCTCTCATGATGCAATGTATGTAGATGGTCGGTTTTCAAGCTATGATCCTTTAAACATTGTGCCCTATCTTTTTTTCTATGATATAATTCTCCATATGGACTTATTCCTACTGCAGTTCCTTAAGGGCAGTGTACCCTTGAGTTTCCGAGTATCTATTTTGGTTTGTAACTTTGCAAATATTTGATTATTGTATGTAAAGATACATTTCTAGAAAGACAGTGGACGATGAACCCGATGATGACATCAGATTAATATAAAACGTCCGTATTGTGATTTGTTAAAAAATACTAAAAAAAACATGATTTTGCCCCAAAATTTTCAGACAGCATACCAAAAAACAATTTGAATTTTCATGATCTTTTATTTTTTAGAACAAGACAAATTTGTATAGCGACGGTTTTTCATTTTTTAAAATCGAGCTTGTCGAAATATAAGGAAAAAATGTCAAAAAAGTTGTGATTTTTACCTTTCTTTTCCAAAATTGAGTATATATGAAGGATATCTTTAGTTAGAAATCAAAAATTGAGAAAAAAGTCCCTAGAGAAGACAGACTGCTATCGTAGCGAAAGTTTGTTATTAAACCTACCTTTTACTCAGTATTTTTGGAGTATCTTGTCTTGAAAATTGCGAAAATTGAACAGGAGAAAATCTGTTGTTTTAGTAAAAAAGTGAACTTTTCAAGCCATTTCAAGCGGTCTCTTTCTCAAATAACTCTACCTTTAACTTCAAAATTGACTGTTGTGCAAGTGATGAAAGTACATCTTTATGCACTATTGAAGCAAACATCCTTTGTCTTCTACTCCAATAATCAGAAGAAATTGAATTTCGTTGGTCTAAATTAGCGCTTGTTTACATTTTTAAATATTATTTTTGGTTTTCCAAGATCGTTCTCGCAAAAGTCATTAAAACACGCGCACGCTGCATTACGCAGCAAAAATTCACCACGCGCCGTGCTGCGCCTGCGCCTGACGGCGTTTGTTGTAATGTGCTGAAGGGGGCTAGGACACGATAACGATAGATCTGTCCGAAATTTTTCATTGAAACCTCGGTATGAACAAACTTCCATCGATGGTAACCAACAATCCTAAAAAATAAAAAAAATGGGGGTCACCGACCTCGTTTTTCATAAAGTATGATTCAAAAACCTATTTTGCCATTGGTTGCATCAAAAATTAGTACACAAGCCTATGGAAATTTGATTTTTACGAGACATTTTTAATTATAAAAAAAAAATTCTGCTCGAAATTTTTTGATGAATTTAATATAAAAGTTGAGCACATACTAGAAGCTTCGATTGAAGAAAAAGAAAAAAGATTGGTCATTGACCTACTTTTCTCAATAATGAACAAATGCGCGTTTTTTAGTGTTCAAAATGTGAGAAAACTTGTCTATGCGACATTCAGAGGCGTCACACCCGACATAGGTTACGCGATATCAACGCTTATAATACTCTCGCGCGTATAGATCACGCATTTCATAAGACCAATATCCTATTTTATTCCTAATTGTTTGCCTTTACAATGAACAAGTACTCTGAAAATCGGGAAAAAAAAATGGGGAGCATTCACAAAATACACGTAAAACCAAGAAAAGTTTGCTGCAACATTAAAAATTACTGAGTTTATGGAACTTTTCGGAGTATTTTACTGGCATTCTGCCAAACAATAATACTATAAAATCGTTGTTATTTACTGTAAAATGAGAGCAAGTATGCAACTCTCTCAATTACAACTTGAACTAGTTATATTAGGAAGAACAAAACGTGTAAAAAAATGCTTGAAATTCAAATAATAAGTTAGTAGATTAAATTTGATGTCTTTTATTGTTTATTCACGAATTATGAAACTTACCTTAGTCTTGGGAATTAGTGACGATGGAAGGGGAGGACAGATGCGAGGTATAGCGCTGAGTGGGCAGGGATAACTGTCAGGTACGGATGTGCGGCCCGAATCCGAACTTGGCGGAATGGGAACTGATGTCATCATTTCAGAGGGCCATTTGGACTCAGTGAAAATTTCGAAAAAAAATTAAAGGCGTAGAGGACAAAATTTGGCTAAATTTAGTTGCTTGGGTAAACATTTTACAAAAGGGGACATCAAGAAGGATTATGCATCGCCTCTTCTACACATGTAAAGACCTCTGTCTCCATCCAAAATCACGGACTTTTTACTGTGGGTTGCCATTTCATATACTTTTAAAGGTGCATTTCCTGACCTAAAACCTTCATTTTGTTTATATTTCACCATCACTTTTCGAGACAAGGTTATTTCCAAATTAATTTTATTTCACTGATCCGGAAGTGCCCCATAGGCCACTGTGTTGTCATCTAGCGTAAACGGAAATACTTAGACCATGTGAGATAAGAATCTCGGCCAATTTGAGGGGGTTTTGTGACACACGAGATAGGCCTACATAAATTAGAATAAACTTGCATATAAAACCAATAAAAAAATATTGGATGGATTCTATCCCTACAATAATTTTTTTTTAAAACTAAAGTACTTGTCAAATTATATCGCAAGCCTCATGGGGAAATATAAACCTAATTCACCAATGACCATATGCGTCCAGAGTCCTTTTGGGTGATTTCCCCCGTTTTTTTTTAACTGGAGGGGTGTTGGAGTCTCTTGGCCATTTTTAGGTTGACCGTCACGTTCAGGCATCTCTCGCGCTTCCATAGTTTAGTTGAGCATATAGACGCATGACGCGCAGCTGCTGATTTTACGCGCGACAAAGTCCCACTCGGAACGCCACGCAAGCATTTTTGGTGGAAAATCCACTGGGACACAGTGCCAGATTAGTGCGCGGAGCGAACGGTCCTGCCTACCTTAAAGTCCCCGCCGTTAAGATATGTGGTTTTGTGACGTTAAATGGTCAAATAGCTTTTTTAATCGGCAAAGAAAAATACAACTCGGATTGTCTGGCATTGGATAACCCTGTGGTAAAAGATCTAGAACACAGGTTGATTTTAAATGGTGCAAAATCAGAAATGCATGTAAAAAAAAAACAAAATCACTAGGGTTCAAACTAAGTCCATATGAAGTATTTTTGAAGATGTTCACGTTTTTGGCTGCCATATTGCTTGACGTCATTTTAAAAGTTTAAAAGAATCAGAAATATCCAAGAAATACAGTATTGTGTCTAACAACATAAACCTAAGTACGTTGTGTCTATTTTTTATAGCAGGTATTGATGTTATAGGGCATATTTAAATTATTGATTAGCGCAAAAATACGAGTGAAATATTCCATTTCAGTATAGCTTTAACCTAGCACAAATGGACATATCATACGATGGCGAGGAATTGTAACCTTCATTACATCAATGCGCGATTACATTGGCCGACAATTAGTTCCGTCTTTCAATCAATAACAAGGAATCCATAAAACAATTCTATTTACATTCATTTGGATAGTACCAAATCTAGTTTGGTAGTACAGGGTGGAGGGATTGTAGGGCCTTATGTGCTTTTGTACAGTTTTCACAGAATAGAAACAAATGGTAACGCCAAGTCAGAGCCACTTTTAAAATAAAGTACGGAGATTCTATGAATACAACGGTCACATGCGACAAAGGTAAAATACCCAATTTCTTAGAACAAAGATGGGATCTAAGTCTCGTTTAAAATAGTTGCTAGCTGCATACTCTACAAACAACGCCCCCCCCCCCCCCCCCCCATAAAAAAAAGAGTATGGTATAGGCCTAAATTATAAAAAAGAAATAATTAACAAATAAAAATATAAAGTAAACAGTTGGTGTTTTGATATTTTAAAGAAAATGATTAAAATAAAACAAAAAATGAACACAAAAAATAAAAGGACATGTGCTAAATTAAAAACAATTAAAAATACGAACAAAAAATAAGAAAAGAAATAACAAAGAAACAAATACAAACGAAGGATATATAAAAAAATCAAATAAAAAATGAATGATTTAAAACAAATACCAATAACAGTAATACTACAATTAAAAAACTAGCTACAAACCAAAATGCACCTATATTCTAAACACTACTAAAATACTTAAACGAACTTTGAATAAAATTTTAAAGCAATACAAACATCTATAAAAATAAAATGAATAAAACATAAAACAATCGGTAAAATTAATTAAAAATACTACCATATAAAAGAAAATTAAATTAATAAATATAAACTTAAAACAAAAGTATATTTCAAAAAAATACAAATGAAAAATGTTGGAAATTCCATATGAGTAATAATTGCCATGATTAATATTCGTAGGCAAATGTAGGTGGTAGTAGAGCGTTTACTAAACATTTTTAGAGCACTCAACTTTAAAGTCTGACCCTCTAGCCTTATTATTCTATCTCTATGATGAAGCATCACATCACGGCTGCCAGGTCATGTAATTCATACAAGGCTGCCGGGTCACGTCACATTCATACACGGCCGCCGCGCAGGGGCCAGGAAAGCTTTTTGCCGTGGATGTAGCCTCGGAGTGAGGCTTCACTACATGTATACACGGGGCTGCCGGCAGCTAACAACTGGACGCTATATACACGGCGGACTGGTGTATAAACTGTATATAGTCTTGCCAAAACTAAAAGCCTCCAAATCCATCAAATTACATGATATCTGGAGGGACCACTTCTACATGTTAGAAGTATTATAATAAAAGATTTGTCAAAGGCTGGCAACTAAGTATGAATTATGATGAAAATTTGAGGTCAAAATCTTGACCAGCACAAAACTCCTTCAAAAAGCAAAGTGTAAAGAAAGCAGACTAAAATCACTGATTTTCTGCAGAAACAATTACCTCATGCATATATCAGTTTAAAAAACTGGATAGACGAGATGAGATACCACGAGATAGTAAGGATGATTAAATGTGATGAATTGAGGATATAGACATCATTTTGGTTGCATATACTGCTTGAAACTGATGGGAGAAGTGAGTGCAGTAGAATTGTAAATGGCTAACCATTAGTGTAAATTGGCAATTACACATAACCTTTTGCGCTACAAATTCAGTGATATGATAATGACCAATGTTAAAATAAATGTCAAAAGTGTGTAGTCACAATATTTGGGGACTACATAACCCCATGCATGCGGCCAGGCCGGGCCCCATCACCCCATGCATGGGCCTGGCCCAGGCATACATTGTAGCTGTCAAATTCGAATCGGGGTAGTTCCTATAATAGCTGTCAGAATTTCTCAGCAAAAGTGGGGTAGCGTGATTTGCGCCAAACACGGAAGCACAAATAAGTTCTACAAACTACAAGACGGTTCGCGCGATTTTAATTGGTTCGAGAGGCGTCTTGCGTCCATCAGTGATTTAATTTTCATGCGTGTGTTTGGCTGGTGAAGTCTGTAGAATTCTGACGGCGATTATAGTCCCAGTAACTGTGGACTTCAGGCGTTGAGTTGGACCGTTATATTGATGCAGGTAGAACCTTAGAAAAATCCAATGATTTGTAACCTCAGGTCTGACGTTATTTTTCAATGGAATTAATCGATCTCGGACCTGAAGGTGGTTACAACAAGATGCTCGTAGTTTCGAATCCGTGTAACAGTGTTGTGGTGTGAAAAGTGAGGTTCTCACAACTCAAATTACCTGCTTGTGAGTGTACTTACGATGCTCTGTCCTGATCTAAAATCACCTACGGACGTTGTTCTTGAGTATGCTAGTTTGCTTTTGCACATTGGTTGTCAAAATCTGACGTGTTCATGTTCATAATTTAACATTTTGTTGTTATTCCATGTATCTGTGTGAATAAATTCTCCATGTTTATGTTAACGCATGCGCTTTGCACCAAGACTTATCGATGATTGCGATTAAAAACTATGGATTGATTATTCATGAAAGATAGGTATCGTAGTCTCTATTCCAATCAGGGTTACAACAAGACGTTATCCAACATTAGCCGCCCATAAGGTCGGTCTCATCAAGATGTCAAGAGCGAATGTTTGTTGATAAGTCAAAACAAATTGTTTCACCATGACCTTTACATCTGCCCTGACACAGCGATTACCACGATTTGAGACTTAGACTGTAAATGTAAGATCGCATACCAGCTGAAAATCACGAAATTTTGATCATTTCAGTGTGGTTTGCGTCAGTGAATTGAAAAAATACAGGTCAACAGTATGGTAGAGTATGTCAAGATAAAAGTGCGTCAAAAGTCAGTAATTCGGACCATTTGGAGTGATGATGGGTGAGTTTATAAATCTACAACGTAAAGTTTAAGAGTTAGAGACTAAAAACAGCAAAAATCAATAAAAGGGTCAATTTCAGCTGGACCAGGGGTCAAATTTTTAAATTGCTCCTGATTGATAAAAATGGTGCAATTATTGGTGATTCTCCATAGGAATCAAATAAAGGAATAGTTTAAGTACACACGTCTCAAATGGTTGCTTAAGAAAGTAGGGGTAATCAGGTCAAGCCCCATTGAATTGCATGATGATGACCTTCGGTGCCCCTACATCGGTAACTAAGTATTTTAGACTGTCAAAACTATTCCTTATTTTAATCCTCTGAACTCATCATAATTTGCACCACTTTTTATCTAAATCGAACAACTTAAAAGTGACCCCGTACAACTGAAATTGACCCATTTTATTGAATTTTTGCTGTTTTTTAAGCCTATAACTCTTAAACTTTACATTGTAGATATACAACTGTACTTGCCTGAATCCTTGTGGTTAGACAAATAACATGGTATACTTTCAACATGATTGGATCAATTTTAAAAAATTTGACCCCTGTACCACTTTTGTCTTGGGCCCCCTCTTCCCTTTAAGGCAACCCATTTGCTTGCACTTACATTGTAAAATCAATAACACATTTTCAAGGGGTCCCTTAAATCACTCACACCTTTTGTACTTGAGATGTGTTACAAATGTCTGCTAGCTCCCGGGTTACTCCCTTTGAATGCATTCTGGGTTTAGGGATAGGCAATGTGAATGTGTGGAGGCTATAATCAATTGCGTATGCAGCGTTTAATCCCGTTTTAAAATTGTACTGGCGAATCCTCGATACTTTAGTCCATGCCAAATTTACGCGGTTCCATTTTACGCTCAAAACCCAAAACCATTTAGTTACGTAATTGCCTCTACTACCTCGTAGATTTTTGGACTTTTAACCAATCAGAATAGCCATTTGCATCATGTGAATCGAATGTTTTCAAATCATTTTCAACCGTAGAAAATGGCGGATTGCTCTGAAAACCTTGCTGTGTTTACCCCATAATTTCCCTCATAAATCAAGCCCTGCCCTCCCAATAATTTAACCTTGTTTTTCTAGTAACGGATTTTTTATAGCTACGTTGATAACGGTTTAGTACGATAAAAACGGACGTATTTTTTAATATTTTTTGCTAGCCAAAAACCTTGTGCGAAAAGCATGTTTTTAGCACTTTTCAAAAATTGTCTTCACTTTAATTTTACCCCTGTAATTTCCCTCATAATCAAAGCCCTGCCTCCTTCTAACACTTAACAACCTCTGTAAAAAAGCGTAACAGAGCTATATTTAAAACCTTGTCGGCTACCGTAAATCTGATGGCAAAGTAAATATTTTTCTTCCCTATTATGATCGTGGACCATAACGACAGGATTGGGCCAAAGTTTTATAAAGATTTTTGCTATGTCATAGTAAGAAAACATCTTCAAAATAAGATGTAGTAGCATGTTGTATTCATTTAGACTTTAGAGTAAACAGTGTGAGTTCATCTTTGCTATCTATTCAGGTCTTAAAAAAATCGACCGACCCTAATATTTTTTTTGTCTGTTACGGCAAACATTTTAGGAGTTCGTTGGCAGTTTGTCACTCCTTTTGAGTGAGGCCCAGTAGGGATATAGGGCCAAATTTTTTTAAAATTTTATTTTTTAAGGGTTTAGAGGATAATTGAAGAGACCCAGCATTCTGCGTACTCTGCGTGTCATTTTGCTCTGCCACTTACGCATTCGCAGATCGGAGCGTAAGGAGAGATCTTTCTTCGGTGCGCGTGATGCATGCACAGTTGAAGTTCACCGCGGAATGTTGGGTATTTTTTAGTTGTTAGTTTTTTTTGCGCTCGGGCTTCCCGGAACCGTTTCATATACTATAGGTGTGGGGGTGGGTGGGAGCCAATAATCTCACAATTTTTCAAAAGGAGACATATGCCCATAGCTTTTACTTTCTAAAATGAAGTTGTTTTGGAAGTTTCCTATAGTAGTCCTAAAGACTTTTTTTGCCTGAAGCCAGGAAGAGAAGCGGGATTAGCTTGTGAAGTTAACCCCGATTTTTATAGAAACGTATGAATGTGTGGGGAAAGTTTTAAAAACAAATCCCGGAACAAATAAACCAATATAATCCCGTAAAAATCTAACCCGTTAGCATTATCCCTACATTCCCTGAATTACCTAATTTTATTTTTTTCACATTGTAGGACTTCTTATCTGCTTGCTATTTGAAAACAAAAATGTTCGTACTGCTCTTGCTGTGCAACAGAGCCTCAAAAGAGCCAATTCTCCTGCAACGCGTACTTAGCATGGGTTGCATTTATTCTTTCTGTGTGGTCAATGCGGCAAGCTAAGCTGCGCTTTGTTCATGGAAACAGGGCGGACTTGAAGTGAAAATTTGGCGCCAAAATCTTTTATAGGCTATTTGTGTTTTTTCTGGAAAACTAAGTCGGGGTGACAACCCAGTTTATTGGTGGCGCCGAAAAGATCTTATAAGGGTTCTTAACACAAGTAAAAATCAGAAATCGTTCGATTTGTTTAGATTTTCATGCCTGGAAAACAGCAAACACTTTTCAGTTTTCCCATAGACTCGTATATTTATTGAAATAATACACTTTTTGATCAGCCTATGCTCAATAACCCCCATTTTTATTTCTTTCAGATTTGTCACCTACATCAATTAAATACCATATATCCCAAAAATTAAAATCGCATTTCGATTATTTTAATTATCCTCTATACCCCTTAAGATGGCTCTCCATTAGTGACCGACAAAAAAAAAAAAAAACCCCCAAAAAATGCCTCCCAGTGATGAAAAAAATGTCTGAACCAAACTTGATTTTGTGACTAAGCACATTTTGTGTGATTCCAAGCCCCTTCTCTGTTTTATTCATTTTCTCACAGATGTCATTGAAAAAAGCTTATTCACAACTTTTTAAGCTATCCCAAACGTTGTGGTTTTGCGTTATGAGGTCAAATGCCATTCCTCCCACGGTCCCCCATAGGCCACTGTGCTATAGATTTCGGTCCGTTTATGGACAGAAAATACAAATTGCGAATTACTTACAGACAAGGCCGAATTTGCATGTAAGATTTATAGGCCACATGGATTACTAATTTTTACGGTTTTCATATGATGTACCATCCGTCATCTCTTTTTAGGTAGTTCGGGGGGATGAGCTGTGGATCACGAATGCCCCTTTAATACATGGGTTGGAAAATCGCCTCCATACTTGTAACACACTGACGTATTTTGCAAAATAGCTGCCTTGGGTGATTTTTATTATTTTGGTATACCCTATTACTATTTATAAAAGCATGCTGCTTTCTTTTAAGATTACACATAGGATGTTTAGTAAAGCTATAAATATTAGTGATTACAACTGGTCTGACATTGTGACAATAATAAAGATATGACATATATGCAGCCATTGCATATAGGTGACGTGCCCGACTTAGGTTGAAATGGCATAGAATGTACTGATATTTTTGTATTTGTTTTCTGTTTTCATTTTGTTTGTTTTGGTTTTTATTTTAGTTTTTTTTGGGGGGGAGGGGAGGGGTTGTTGTTTCATTTTAATTTATATTGGGTACCAAAACAAAAAATGACAAGAATGGATACCAAGAAATTTTAAGCTCGGTCATACACACCACAGAATACTCGGGGTAAAGGTTTAGATAGGGTCCGGGAAGATCCGCGTTTAGAAAACCCAATTTCCGCGCGCGATTTTTGGCAATTCCGCACACCGAGAAAATCTGTATAATTTTCCACGCTGAAAATGTACCGAATCTGTGTAATTACGCACCTAATTTGACTGACTGGGATTTGACTGATTTATTCCTGGATGATCTACGCTATTGTTCCCTTAATTAATTTTAGTCCATGTTCTGAAGAGTAACACTGAGTGACGGGTGATTGATTATTGATAAGCTTGTGGACATGAATAGGGATTAATCATCTATGTAGATCGTCCAGGAAATAGACCTTTCCGCGATAATTACACGATCACAAAGTGGATTATTCTTGCCAATCTTGTACTAGATCGTTAAAAAAATAAGTTTAATGACTTTTTGTAGTAGATAAATACAAAATCCACTGTTTTCCGTGCAAATACAGGAATTCAGCGCGGAAAGGCAAAATCCACACGTCATTTTCCGTGATCTCGGATTCTCCCGGACCCTAGGTTTGTAGCTTAATTTTGCTTGTTATGTAATCCACATTTTTTCACTGAAGATATCAAAAATACAAAACAAAACTTATATCACAATGATTGTTATAGTGTATGCTAATATTTTTTTTTTTTTTTTTTTTTTTTTTTTTTGTATTTGTTTTGTTCTGTTTTCATTTTGTTTGTTTTGGTTTTATTTTAGTTTTTTTTTTGGGGGGGAGGGGAGGGTTGTGTTTCATTTTAATTTATATTGGGTACCAAAACAAAAAATGACAAGAATGGATCCAGAAATTTTAAGCTCGGTCATACACACCACATTAATACTCGGGGTACAGGTTTAGATAGGGTCCGGGAAGATCCGCGTTTAGAAAACCCAATTTCCCCGCGCCTCGATTTTTGGCAAATTCCCGCACACAGAAAATCTGTATAATTTGTCCATCCGCGCTGAAATGTACCGAATCGGGGTAATTTACGCACCTAATTTGACTGCCTGGGAATTTGACGATGTATTTCTGGACGATCTATTTCCTGGATGATCTATGCTATTGTTCCTATTGTTCCCTTAATTAATTTTAATCCATGTTCTGAAGAGTAACACTGAGTGACGGGTGATTGATTATTGATAAGCTTGTGGACATGAATAGGGATTAATCATCTATGTAGATCGTCCAGGAAATAGACCTTTCCGCGATAATTACACGATCACAAAGTGGATTATTCTTGCCAATCTTGTACTAGATCGTTAAAAAAATAAGTTTAATGACTTTTTGTAGTAGATAAATACAAAATCCACTGTTTTCCGTGCAAATACAGGAATTCAGCGCGGAAAGGCAAAATCCACACGTCATTTTCCGTGATCTCGGATTCTCCCGGACCCTAGGTTTGTAGCTTAATTTTGCTTGTTATGTAATCCACATTTTTCACTGAAGATATCAAAAATACAAAACAAAACTTATATCACAATGATTGTTATAGTGTATGCTAATATTTTTTTTTTTTTTTTTTTTTTTTTTTTTTGTATTTGTTTTGTTCTGTTTTCATTTTGTTTGTTTTGGTTTTATTTTAGTTTTTTTTTTGGGGGGGAGGGGAGGGTTGTGTTTCATTTTAATTTATATTGGGTACCAAAACAAAAAATGACAAGAATGGATCCAGAAATTTTAAGCTCGGTCATACACACCACATTAATACTCGGGGTACAGGTTTAGATAGGGTCCGGGAAGATCCGCGTTTAGAAAACCCAATTTCCCCGCGCCTCGATTTTTGGCAAATTCCCGCACACAGAAAATCTGTATAATTTGTCCATCCGCGCTGAAATGTACCGAATCGGGGTAATTTACGCACCTAATTTGACTGCCTGGGAATTTGACGATGTATTTCTGGACGATCTATTTCCTGGATGATCTATGCTATTGTTCCTATTGTTCCCTTAATTAATTTTAATCCATGTTCTGAAGAGTAACACTGAGTGACGGGTGATTGATTATTGATAAAGCTTGTGGACATGAATAGGGATTAATCATCTATGTAGATCGTCCAGGAAATAGACCTTTCCGCGATAATTACACGATCACAAAGTGGATTATTCTTGCCAATCTTGTACTAGATCGTTAAAAAAATAAGTTTAATGACTTTTTGTAGTAGATAAATACAAAATCCACTGTTTTCCGTGCAAATACAGGAATTCAGCGCGGAAAGGCAAAATCCACACGTCATTTTCCGTGATCTCGGATTCTCCCGGACCCTAGGTTTGTAGCTTAATTTTGCTTGTTATGTAATCCACATTTTTCACTGAAGATATCAAAAATACAAAACAAAACTTATATCACAATGATTGTTATAGTGTATGCTAATATTTTTTCAATGTTAGAACTTCATATCAGGTGTACGCGTCAAAATAAGCGCCCTCTATGTTTGGCCCCATTTTAGTCCATTTTACACCATGGCAACTATTTGAGGGCCTATTTTTACTAGGGGGATGCAAAGAAATTCTACTTGCTTTGTTATTGATGCAACAAGTGGCAACTACTGATTATATAAATAGCATTAATAAAGTTTTTTTAATACTGAATCACAATTTTATAGTCTGAGTCGTAAAACTCTGAGAGCCCATAACTTCAAAATGGAATGGAATTTGAATTTTTCCTTTTGACCTCCTCTGTAGCCCCATGAAATGTACCTTTGACTGCAATTTCAACAAAATCTGAGAGGGTGGGTTCCACACCTTGGTGTTTTGGCATGGAATGACCCAAATATTAAAGTTCATTTTAAATAATTTTACCCGAATATTTTAGGCCTATTGCAGAGAAGGTTAAGTACTTGCATCATTGCCAGTTAAAGCCATTCACAGCGAGTTCCTTTTCAAATGTAAAAAAAATGGCAAAAATTATTATTTTTATCAAAGTCCATCTTTGCATTGTTTTATTGGAAATGGTTGTAGTAAAGACCTCTTAAGATGGGCTAAGCTTAACATGCCCGTTTTTGTCCAGAATGATTTTAATGCATTTGTTACTAATACATTTTTGGATTCGACTTCTATAGGGCGCTTGCACGACAGTTCAATGAGTTATCCTTGGGCCAGACTGCCGTCCAGAACCAATCAAGCGTGCAGAAAATACAAAAGGATCACCCTGTAGAAATAGCTGAAATGGTCAGGTGAACCAGGTGGCCATGCTTGTATCCTTCGCATCCTTGGATGATCTGGAGGGGCAACAAAAGTCCATTCAATATAATTTACCTTCCGTGCAGGGCCCTATTATAGTCAATTTGCGTTGATAACTTCGTCCCCTGGAGTTTTGACCTATTCAATTAGGCGGAGAGGGAAAATGACAGAATTCAATGCACGTGCCACGAAACCGGATATCTTGGTGGACACTCACAACAATGGAAACGCACCCATATTGTATTTCCAGCCTTAACATTCTCACAATACCATGAATTACAGATTCCCGCGCTCATTGAATTTTTCACCTCCACAAGAACGGTACGGGGTCAATATCAGATGAATCGAGTATATAAAACAACAGCATAAATAACTCTTCACAAGGACTGCTCAGCCCTTAAACCCTCAAAAACCAATATAACTCAATGAGCTGATTGGGGAAAATGCACTAAATCCCCCGAGATGCGATTGACGTCATCGCAGCCACAACACTCTATGGCACGAAAATCGCTGGCCGGGCAGCGACTCCCTTGTGGCTTGCCATGCCGGTCATATGGAATGGTGGGCCTGAGGCCCCAGGTTCGAATCGCAGGGCCCTTCAGGTTTCTTTAGTTTCTACCCTTTACCCTTTCCTTCCTCTCGTGAGAGATAGGCTGAAACCAAAGGCTTTAGTGTTAGAATGCTTTAGTGTCTGTTTTTCACAAAGAAGATTAACATAAGGTGTTGATATGACCTAACACTAACAATTTAGACACAAAATGGTCATTTTGAGATGCAACAACATGACTGTTAGTGGGCTTTAAATTTTACCATTTTTTTTCATACAGTATGCACGAGTGGATCCGACACGTCCTCACAAACACAGACACTTCCCAGGCTCAAAGGCGCGCTTCACTACCTCCAGAAGCATGTTTGAAAGAAAGGTAGGGTTTGTTTCTTTCAAGCCTCTGGACTGTTCCCGGTTAATTCTTTAGAATGGGCACGAGCACACTTATTTTAGCTGATTACCAATAATACAACGGCGAGTGGGTGGATCCTGTTTTTTGCACCTAACCGAGTCAAAGGTTTCTCTATTGATAAAAAAAAAACTGCGCACTGTTTTAAAAAATGTCACACTCTCCATAGCATAGAGACCTAATTTTTTCCGTTTTGTAAATTCGCAATTCAGTTTTGCAATCTGCCTTTGGGTTTTTTTTTGGTTTCTAATTTAAACCTCTGTTCACTAGAGTCCTAATCATGGTATTATTGTTTATTCTGATAATAATTTGGAATAATTTAAACATGAAGTCAACAACATCTTGTCTAAAAGAATAACTTAACTCTAAATTTGGGGTTTTACATCTGTATAAACCCGAAAAATAATCTGTTTCCAGTAAACGAAAAAATTATTCTCTACATAGCAACTATGAACGTACAAAAGCCCAAGCTATTTTGGAAAGCCATTTTGAAAATCTGCAAAAAACTTTGTGCCGATCTTTCGAGCAATAAACTTCTCACAACAACAGGCCTGACGATGTTCTTTATGTATAAAGATCAGTTTATAACCGAGGTTTGCCTGCAAAAAAAATTGCATTTTTCCAATTCTTAGGTATGACGTGTGATGGGGCTTTGGGCGGTAACAGTTACGCCAGTGAGCTCTTTGAATCTAGAGGGCCGGACTACCTCAAGCCTTTTATTAATCCCTCTCTATCTCTATGGTTTCTTTAACATTAACCAGTCCAAGAGGCACTGTACATGCAGGCATTCATGCTTATTTGGTTTGTCTATAATGCCTCGTCTGGGTATTTATGGAAATAAAGAAAAGTGGGGGCAAACACGATCCTGCCTCGATGTGGGCATCTAGGATTTCAAACTAATTTTGAAATCCCAAACTTTGGGTCCTGGACATAGCTTCCTGAACATAATTTCGGGCCAAATTCTCATAAAGCGTTGTGTGGCATCACGGGGTCGTTGTGAAAGTCCCAATTTTTTAAGATGACCCTGCCACTACGTTTTAAGTTTGATTTGGCCAAACTGGATTTAAATATGTCTTGTGCTCCATGGACGTCAGAATTCCTTCTCTTATAGAGCCTTGGGTACATAGACTATTGGGAACCGGTCTCTTTGAGGATGGAGCAACAATGATTTTTAGGCATGCCGTTTGTCTGGTCGTTATTTTGTTTGAACTTTGGCACTGGATGGTTTATAGACTGCACAAGATGATTCAGGATGCTGTGATTCCAACGATTTCCACTGAGGGTAACAGCATGTTGGCAACGCTCTCTCTGTCGGGCCGTATCAGGGGGTGTGGGGTGCAGTCACACCCTCCAATTCCATGAAAGGGCAAAAGGTCATTTTTAAAATTTTTTTGTAGAGAATTTAGAAAAGTAAAAAATTTAGAGAAAGTTTAAAAACTCTCCCCTTTTGGTCACGAGAGTACCCAACATGACCTATTTTAGGGGTTAGGTCCACTTAACAACTAAAATAGTCCACCTTTAAAAGTGATTAGTCCCGCAACCCGCCATAATAAAATCCTGCTTATTGGCCCTGCTCTCTGTAGCTTTAATTATTTAAAGAACGACAATATGGCTGCCCGGCATCAAAATTTCTCTGACGGTGACATCTGTTTGTTATTATGGACATGGGCCCAAATACATGGATCAAGCCTTTAACGCTAAGGTTTATACAAGGCAGTTGGGGGGGGTGGGGGGGGGGGGGGGGGGGGGGGGGGGGAGGGGGGGGGGGGGGGGGGGGGGGGGGGTGGGGGGGGGGGGGGGGGGGGTCCTTTAAGGTGGGGTTATTTCACATATACTAATTTGCCGCTCTCCATCCTCAATGGGCATTTTAGTGTAAGGAGACCTTAATAGCTGTAATTGGGTAAATAACCAGGGCAAGACATCCATGGCTGCCTTTAGTGATTCGGTCGTTGATTTTAGTGTTCAAATGCAGTGCCGTACTTGTAATAGAGAGGTTTTTTGGTTGACTCCAGTTAAAGGCACATCAGTGATTTTGCTAAATCAGAAAAAAAAAAAAATCATCAAAAATCAGATTTTTGCATAACTGTAACAAGTATAGTGTATCCTAACATACCTACAAGTGCAAGACTGATCAAAAGCAACCTATATTGCCAAATTGTACATTTTAGTTAGTTTCTGTCCATACGGACACTACTGCAACACATAATTGAATGGAATTCATATTTTAAGAGCTCTACTGTTTTCTTCCTTTTCTGTTAAGTTTTAAAAAAAAAAAAAAAAAAAAAAAAACTTCTGCAGACTTGTCCTTTAATTATAACTATTTTGTCAATTTCAAATATTTGGAATGTTTCGTGTCATCCCTGATAGTGTCCTTTAAGCCCACCTAGGTTTTTTTTTCCAAATGTATTTCTTTTCTCCATTTAATTTCCACCTTTCTAATAACAAGTGAATGGTACCATTTATAAACAAACAATAACCCCAGTGCTCTTGTTTGGTAGTTGTTTATTCCATGTGGGGGAGTTAGTACCGTATTTCTTAATCCAGGACAGAAGAAATTCCTGTCAAAGTCAGTAGGTAGATAATAAGATTGAAAGCCATTCTGCAATCCATAACTTGTTCTTTTAAAATATTTCAAAAGTTAAAAAAAAAGCTGAAATAAAGAAAGACCTGAATCTTGCCTCATATTGTGCCAAATAGACGATTGCAGCACGATTCCATTTGCATCTCGTAATGTGCCCATTTCCATCCAGGAACTTGTACGGAGTTTCATGTTTTTTGGTTACAAATTTCTGTTGTTCGTTAGTGTCCGCCGAGCAGTGCCTAAAAGTACAATACAAAAGTAACCTTTGTACTGAAGTTTCATTACAGACAAAGGATAAAATAATATCATGAACAAAAACAGCGAGGCACTGATGTGAAATTTTTTAAAAAAAAAAAGGTGGCATTTTCAATCGGTACCGTGCCCAATGCACCTTCTTGGACTAATCAGTTCAAGCACTGTGATCACAGATAGGTGGATCAATCCCCTGCCTTTGTCTTCTGGTCTACAGCACTGGCTGAATCATGGCTGCCAGCATGGTTCACAGCTCTCACACAGGGATCTGGACACAGTACCAACGGACTGAGACCATCACTGGCTGCCTTCGTCCTAGCCCATCTGAGTTTCTACCATTGCTTTCAGGCATTGCACCTGCAGTACTTCGATAGAACATCACATTCATAAACTTGTGATAGGCCCTGCTGCTGACAACAAGCCCTGCTGCATAACTGTCCAAAGATCCCACCAACTCGGTAGACAGAGACTTGCGCTCTCCGCCGACCTTCTGTTCTGCCGACACGCTGCTAAACTCTCCACTCCCCATTCAACATCTAACAGACTTGGAATACTGCCTGTCTAGATAACCCCAAGACCAGATTCAACTCTCTATTACTACCACCTTCGCAGCAATCTCCCACGCAGGATGGGGCACCTTAAACCGATTTCGCACGGAATCGGTCGCTTCAATAGCAATATTCACCGCCTGCGGATAACATTCTCAATGAGTGCCTCACCTTCGTTCGTCCACTGGTGGCAACAGATTTCTCAAACCCCAACTAAACAACAGGATTGGCTTCCAACGCCATACAACATATTTAGGCTGCTGCCGTCATACCAAGAAGAAGACAGATAGGTTAACTTTTCTAGTATTGAATATTACCCTCTTAAACCTTTTATTTAGCTGACTTGAGGCTTGGTACAAGTTTTCCCGATGAAAATGGGCAAAATACGGAGATGCATTATGGGGATCGGGCAAATCGTCTGTCCAGGGTATGGGCAACCAACTTTGCTGCCTCGGCACAATTTTTCCTCTTTATTAGTGGCAGAATAGATTATGTTACCTTGTCGTGCCTTTTAATTCCATTACGCTATTGATTTAAAGACAACTAGCAGTCATTCACCCAAAAGAGTCAAAATACCTTGAAATTTGCAGGAATAGCTAAAAGTTAGGATTAAGTTCTGTAGTTTATTTTTTTCCAATTGAAAAATTCGATAGAAAACTTAGAACAGCAGTGTTCAAAGATAGGAATCCCCATTCATATGTATGTAGTCAGTGTCAGTGTTATTAAAAAATACCATTTTGTCCTTATTAGGAATGATTGTCTCCTATCACTTGTACGGTATGTTAGAATACCTGTCCCTTTTATGCACTGTCAATTCATCCCGGCCCTGGGTCCCGGGACTAGCGGACTTAGCCGGTAATGTACATTTTGCTGTCCTGACACCCCCGCCTTTTTTTTCCCCGCGAAAGTAGGCCCAAATCCCGGGTAGTCGGGCTTACATTTTTTGTACATCCCCAGCTATATGCCCGGCCCCTACTAGCCGGGCTTGTGGTGTGACAATCCCCGTATATTCTCGGGCTCGGCCAATGGGGGCGGGGACTGCTTTAAAAAAAAACACTGTACAATTCCGGCTCGGTCCCGCTATGCGACAACAGGTCTTGCTATATAACATGCATACTCCATTTTGTATCGCCGTAGTGTCATACCCGAGCCGAAATTTCCTTCAAGACCACGCTTTTTCAAAACTTAAAATTTGTCCGCGTTTAATTTTTGGTTTTTTTAACACCTAGCGCCCTTTACGGCACATTAGGACCAACTTAGCTTATTGAGTTGACCTTCCGCAACAATAATACTGATTTAATAATGAATTCAGGTATTTTGGACCTCAAATCGGGACATTTTCCAGGGCGTTTTCGACCAGCTATTAGGTCACAAGCGATTGTATTGTCTTCTTGTGTACAGAAATAAACGCATGTTGGCGTGACTTCCTATTGAACCTGTCCATCTTTCTTTTATATGTCTCAAGTTTTATCAATCTATCCAAATAAGGATATTAATAAGAGGGTTGATAGCTGCTTCTGTGAAATGAGGAAACATGCTTAGTGCTGTGACGTGTACACGTTCAACCATGTACATATCACGCAATTAAAGAAGACGGGTCAACAAATACTTGTAGTCAATCATTGTTTCCTTGGGATTTGGGATAAACCATGGGTGACTCAACTGACTGAATATTAAGCTGGGTAACTATTTTTTAGGACATAATTCCAAAAGTTGATAGATGCTCAGTGTTTTGACTTGAATTTGTCAAATTTGACGGCTGTAAACTGAATTTTCATCAAACAGTCGTCAGTCTTTGAGAATTATTAAATTGAATGAATTTTATGTGGTAAAGGGCTCCATAGGGGGTGCTTTTAAAATGGAAATTAGCCTGAAAGGCAGTAATGAAGGGAAACACCAATCTAAAACGCCTGGTACCTGTAAGTCAGAAGCTGGTTTTTGGTAATTATTCGGCAATTGCTTGGTAACCTTATCGGACTTAAACTATCTATTATTTATCAACCCTGTATGTATATGTTGATGTATTTTTAATGTTTTTTCCTTACAGACATAAGCAATAAGGTACTAGAGAGGGAAGATCGTAGTTTGTTTTGCATAAGTTCTGCAGAGGGCTAAAAGAAAAATTACGAGAGGTATGTAGTAGTAGTACAACAACCAAAGTTTTAAAATCGGTTTTGTGTCGGTAACAGGTTTTCGGATTCACCTC
>JAMKCH010040172.1:0-29406 GCA_023653785.1 Ophioderma brevispina
GCTTCATACCGCTACGAGGACTGTGTACGTATTTGCAGTATTCTTGGCCGTGTGCCCATATTGATTGCATTGGGACATTCCTAGCAATGCTATGGTCTGTCATCCCATTTGCTGTTTGAAAGAAAATGATAATTAGGGAGGTGAACTTGTCGTAAGTGATTACAAATAAATGCAATTCTCGTTGTCAAGTTAAGAGATAAGCAGCGATTACTGATCCGAAATATTGAAAAAGTCATCAAAATTTTACTTTGTATTTTGGTATTTTTTGTTAGGGGCATGGGAGTCTTACATAACCTGCGCAAGTTGTTGGGCTTGAAATCTGTGTATTAAAGACAAGGCCATACTTTTTATCTCCGATTCCTGTCATTTTTACGTGCTATAAATAAATATCTGCCTTGATCTCAATAAAGCCTGTTTCCCTTTGGACTCGGGATAGGAATTAACCTATTGTCGGTGAGATTTCCCTCTTTGGATTTGGCCGCCCTCTGCCCTTTAGCCACCCCATTTGTTACCCAGCCGGGGGGGGGTCACAGGACCCCCCCCCCCATGAGATGAAAGGGGGGGGCGTCGGGAAGAGGAACGAGTCGTATTTGTAACCGTGAGAACGAAAGAGACGACAGGGGGATTTGTGGAGGGGTGGTGAAGGTCGATAGAGTTGGTTGTCGGTACGGAGAAATCTTTCTGCACTGGTGGTAAACCAAAATCGGCTATTTAGTGTAGATTTTTGAGATTGCCATCGCTGTATGTCCTATTTTGCGGAGATGGTAGACATATGTCTACATATACTTTGTTCTGTTCACTATTGGTGGTTTGTTCTACATTAAAACAGTATATGGAATTGTACAAACTTTATCTGTAGTTTAATAAAGCTAAGAAAAATGCATTTCCACTTTTTTTAATTCTTTTCGCAGTTATCACTGCTTTCTTTTTAATACTCCATTTAAAAACTGTTATTAACATAATCAATGATGTGCAAATCAGACAACAAAATCCAATATTTTACATGTGTGTAGCAAGTATAGGTATCCTTCTATACCTTACAAGTGACAAGACCAAAAGCAATCTAATTAGGACAAAATTGATATTTAAGTCAGTTCTGTCTGTATTGACACTTACTACAACATGAATTGGAATGTAGATCTATCTTTGAACACTGGAGATTCATATCTTTGAACACTGCAGGTTTCTTCCTTTTTCAATTTTTCAGGTTGGCAAAATAACGTTATGAGGAAAAAAAAAAAAAAAATTGTATCAGACTTGCCTTTCATACAGCTATTTCTGCCAAATCTCATATTTGGGAATTTTTTTCGGTGAATCAACTTGATAGTGTCTTTAACTAATCTTTGTCAAAATAGCAATTTCTGCAGTGGTATATGTGTTTAAAATTAATAAATTTTCTGACATGAACTTGAAATTCCAAATGGCCACCACAAAAAAATCTGGCATATAGCATTTTTAGATTGCATTTGCTTACCAGAATTGTTTCATATATGGTATTAAATCCTTAGTGTCATATATACTTTCAACCTTCAAAGATGAAGCAAAAATTTAGGATTCTTTCTCCCAACAGCAACACACTCATCCCCCAGATTGAGGTGTTCTGGAAACCATCTTTGCCTTCGCCACGCCTCGAATAACACTTACAGTTCAACTTTTTTTATACGGAATACAAATCGTGTCCTGTCGGCATATTGCATCCCTCCCGCAGCTGTCAGTCATCCATCCGCCCCAGAATGAATCGTCCAATCGAGGGTGCTCTGTCCACGTGTAGTAGTCTGCAATGTGGGAGGTGGCATTCAAGATCGTGCCTATACAATGTCCGTACATCTCATAGGTATTAGGTCTGCCAGCTCCAAACAATAATACAATTAAATCAAACAGATGAAGATTTGGGTTCACGCCCTTGATCAGCTCCGGCTTGGATAGAGCACTGCTCACATATGAATGGATATAATCTGTGCTTTCAAACCAATATAGTGGAAAATATAGAGAATCTTTGGGTGAGAGAGAGCCACATTATCCATAAATCGAAGAGGATTTTGATGAACACATTTGGTGTAAATTTAACAAATTTCCTAAAGTAATAGCTTTTTAGGCATTGAAAAAAACATAAGGGTCTTTGACAGTGTTCAGTAAAATTTTTCAGAAAATATGGCGGGTTTCTCTTTGGTGACAACAATTGGTTGCAAATGGGGTATTACATATGCAATCACCCTCCGAATGTGCCCCACCTCCCCCCCTTAGAATAAGGCAGGGTTTTCTGAGAGTTTGACGGGAGGCAGAACAATAAATGATTTTGGGGAAAGCCGAAATTTTAAACAAGGCCGGTTCTCGAACCAACAAGGTCCCCCCCCGCCCTTCGTGATCGTAATGGTGGGAATATAACATTTAAGTACAGGGAGAATTGTGATGGAAATTAAGTGGTTCTCAACCACTGAGGCCGCTGCCATAGCAGTTGCAATTTGACGGTAATCAATTGTGTTGACCTACATTGACCATACATACTATTTGGTATTTATTTGACCTAGATGACTTCAAATTTTCGGAATGATGCTTCTACACCCACAGTTTTTTCATGACCAATACTACCATGTGTCTGGATTGACCCTTGGATGACCCCACACCCCACATGACCTTAAAAGCCATCAATTTTGGCACTGAATGTTGACCCACAACCCACCAACGTTTCATCATCCTACCACTACTTAGTGATTTACCTTGGATGACCCCCATGACCTTGAATGACCCTGGCAAATTTTTTTGGCACTGAATGCTCCAAAACCCAACCAATTTTCCATTCATCCTACACCACTAGTGGTTTTGACCTTTATAATGACCCCACATGACCTTGAAAATGACCTCAAATTTTTTGGCGTGAATGCTGACCACCCCAACACGTTTCATCAATCCTACACATTTGACAAGGGGTTTATTATACAAATGTTATCGCCATTTGACCTTGAATTACCTCGGATGACCTTTAAACGACCTTCAAATTTTTTTGGCAGTGAATGCGACCACTAACCCAAACGTTTCTCAATCTCCACCCACATTTGACAGGGTTTTTATAGCAATGGTTATCCCTTGATGACCTTGAATGACCCTGCTGACCTTGAAATGACCTTCAATTTTTTGGCACTGAATGTTGACCACACCTCACCAAGTTCAATCACCTAAAACCACAATTGACAGGGCCTTATGCAATTTTAATTCCATTTGAACCTGAATGACTCCCGCAGAACCTTGAAATGACCTTCAAATTTTTTCGGCACTGAATGTTGACCACACCCACCAAGAATCATCATCCTACCAACATTGCCAAGACTTGATGGCAATGTAATCCCATTTTTTGGACCAAATTTGACCCAGTTTTGACCATATTTGACTTTTGACCCTGCCACATGACCCCCTTCTCCGACTCATTTCCGCCGCCTACTTGAAGCAACATCTATGGTGCAAAGATGGAACCCATACTTGCTTAGATCACAATATATCGTGTTTACAAGGTTTTTGTAGCAATTAACCATATTTTTACCATATTGACCTTTTACCCATGACACATGACCCACCTCAGATCCATGCCAACGCATTCCATTGAGATCCAACTATGTTGCAAAGATGGAAACCCACGCTTGCTTAGATCCAAAGATATCGCGTGGGAAAACAACACACACGCACGGACGAATAGCATTTTATAGTCCCCATTCGCCAAACAAGAAGTTGGCGGGGACCAAAAAAAATGTATATAGGCTTTTTCAAGATTATTGAAGCAAATCAAGTGAATTGTTATCAACTTGCCATAATTGGGATGAGAGGGGACGAATGATAGCAGGTATTCTGGTCTCCGTTATTAGTATATTTTCTGAAATGACATTGAAATTTCAACAATGGCCACCAAAATTGATATGGCATAGCATATGATCACTGCATTTAGCAACCAAGATGGTTCATAAATGGGTTTGTAATTCCGCAACCCATTTATATTCATATTAAAAGCTAATGTACAAAAACTGGCAACATTCTCAAGACACAGACCACCCATCCAACATGATGACTTAAGACTTCTAGGAATGAGAATATTCTTTGATAAATTACTCAAATTTTGGAATTTTCTGTCAGAAGTTTGTAATTGTGTGTTTAAAACCAAAGGTGATGGTGAATATTTAAGAACCTCTCCTCCCCAGGAAGAAGATTACTAACAGCAACAATTCCCAGGTCATTTCTGTGTCCCTTTGTCTGTGGTCAATTTCTTTATTCAAATCTCTTACCAGTGGGTTGATTTTGGTTCCCCTCCTGCGGTGTTCAGGTTCTGTCTCCCCGGTTGGTTCAGGTTTCCGTCTCCATTGTTTGGGTGGTTCTGGTTCGTCTCCCCGTTGGTCTGGTCCGTCTCCCCGTTTTGGTTCTGGTTCCCGTCTTCCCCGGTGGTTCTGTTCCGTTTTCCCCGGTTGGTTCTGGTAGTCCTCTCCGGTTGGTTCTGGTTCCGTCTCTCCGTTGGTTCTGGTTCAGTCTCTCCGGTGTTCTGGTTCTGTCCTCTCCAGTTGTTCTGGTTCCGTCTCCACAGTACGGTTCTTGTTCTGTTTCACCATAGGCTCTGGTTCGGTCTCGTCCATTTGGTTCTGGTTCCTTCTCTCCGGTGGTCTTGTTCAGGGGGGGGTCCTCCACGTTTTTTTGGTTCTGGTTCTGTCTCTCCTTTTGGTCTGGTTCTGTCTCCCCGGTTGGTTCTGGTTCTGTCTCCCCGTTTGGTTCTGGTTCTGTCCTCCCCAGTAGGTTCTTGTTTCTGTTTCCACCAGTAGGTTTTTCTGGTTCTGTTTCCCCAGTCGGTTCGGGGGGGGGGGGGGGGGGGGAGGGGGGGGGGGGGGGGGGGGGGGGGGCCGGGGATTTTGGGTTTTTTTTTTTTTTTTCTTTTTCCCCCTTCTTTTTCTTGTTCGTTCTCTCCAGTTGGTTCTGGTTCGGATCTCCAGTTGGTTCTTGTTCTGTCTCTCCAGTTGGTTTGGTTCAGTTTCCCCGGTTGGTTCTGGTTTCTGTCTCCCCGTTGGTTCTGGTTCTGGCTCCTCCAGGTTGGTTTCGGTTCAGTTTTTCCCCGGTTGGTTCTGGGTCTGTCTTCTCCAGTTGGTTCTGGTTCGGTCTCTCCAGTTGGTTCTGGTTCAGTCTCTCGGTTGGTTCTGGTTCGGTATCCCCGGTTGCGTGGTCTGGTTCTGTCTCTCGGTTGTTCTGGTTCTGTCTCCACGGTTGTGGATTCTGTAGGTTTTGTCTCCCCGGTTGGTTTGGTCTGTATCACAGTAGGTTCTGGTTCTGTTTCACCAGTAGGTTTGGTTCGGTGTCACCAGTAGGGTTTCTGGTTCTGTTTCACCAGTAGGTTCTGGTTCGGGCTCTCCAGTTGGTTTCTGTTTCGGTATTCGACCAGTTGGTTATGGTTTACTGTCTCTCCAGTTGGTGGTTTCTGGTTCAGTTTCCCCGGTGGTTCTGGTTCGTCTCCCGGTTGGTCTGGTTCTGTCTCTCCAGTTGGTTCTGAGTTCACGTTTCCCCGGTTGGTTTAATGGTTTTCTGTCTCATCCAGTGGTTTATGGTTCGGGCTATCCAGTTGGTTTGGTTTCAGTATCACCATGGATCATCAGGGCCCCCCTAAAATTATAATAAGATGTAATAACCATAGTTAGCTCAGACAATATGACTATCAATATTTATTATTTCTTGGTTCTACCAAGCTTTGCTGAGGGAGCACTGACAGATCAGCTGGCATAGCTAGAATTTGATATGGAGGGGCCATGTGTTTAAACCGACAGACATGGCGGGGCGGGGTTCCAGGGGCCCCAGAAATTTTTGGTTTTGTATGCTTTACATGTCTTCCGAAGCTATAATTCTTCAACGATTTTGTTAATTTACTTGTCGCACGCTCGACCATCGACCTTTACTAACGGGCTTTGCCGGCAGTCTAGCCTGCAAGCGCAATGGCCTGAATTCTTCAAGGGAATCGACGGGCTCATTTCAACCAAAGGGATAAATTTATTGTGGGGGGCATGGGAGGGGGGCATGGCATGTAGTTCGGAGGCATTACAGCATTAACAACGCCCTCATACATGGCGCTACGCCGTCGACGTTTACCCTGTAAAAAGAATTGGTCAAATGATAGAGGCCTTCGTCTCCAGTCATAGTCAAAACATACACACACACCACTTGGCCCTTGTGTAGTCCAACAAAAAAAATACATAACATTCTTTGTGAAAGGAATAGCCCCTTTGGCACATCCTTGTATGCAGCTTAAATAGACCATAATATGGGATCTTGCATTCAACAACTGGACAGGCTTTGGGGTCGTGCAGTTTATAAGCTGCATTGGTAAAACATAAAGATGATGGGCTCGATTCAGTTCATAACTAGGAAGGTGCAATGGGGCTCCACTTTAGCTTAAAAGTTAAATAAAAGGCTAGAAATAAAGATTTATTTGTAAACAAAAGTTGAAATTTTGCTAGACTCACAAATTCGCCTACGGCAATAGGTCCCGTTATTATGGGACAAATGTCCCCACCTTTGACAAACTGCCAGCCCTGCCTGAAAAAAATCCTGGCTATGGACCTGATAGATTTTATGGGCTGAATTTATTGATTTGCATACACACTAAATTTTCAGGCATATGGGAAAACTCATCTTTTAAAAGGAATAAATATGTTTTACAAACTTAAAGGGACTTTTCTCATCCATGTAGTCTCCCTCGACTTACCTAGCAGAATATATGCAGTGGATAATTAGCCCCAAAAAGCTGCAGGTTAAGCACATTTTTTATGAAAATATACAAATGAGCTCATTAATATTGATAACCTGCAAAAATGTATACCGCACATGAGTTCATCTCATTCTACCAACGTGCCCACGTTTGAAGTTCATTGACCATTTGGATTTCGTTGGTAGAATGGGTTAATGAATTTTTCTTCCGCCCGTGTAGCCATCCACCCAGACCAGCAGGCTAAGCATGATTTATTTTTTGGGGGGGTGCGGACTTTCAAAAACGTGGACTTTTTTGCTAAAGGTGGCACCTAACCCCTAAAAACATCCTCTTTAGGACTTTATGACATGTTAATCACCAAAAAGTGGACTTTCTTGTAAAAATTTCTCTAAATTTTGGACCTTTTTACAAAAAATTCGCAAAAAGTGGACCTTTTGCCCCTTTTTGGGCATCCATCATGATCACATATAGGCCCTCCATGTTGTGGGGCCAAAAATATTTTAATAATTATGTGCTAATCATGACAAGTATGCGTACCCCCTTAAGACACCTATCAGTGAATTTAAAATATTCAAATTTGCAGTTAATAGCTAAAAAGTGAAGGATAAGTCTGTATAATTCCTCATAAGTTACTTTTTCCAACTGAATTGACCGAAAAGGAAGACACGGCATTTTTGTGTTTTGTTTGTTGGGTTTTGGTTTGGTTTTTTTTAATTTTTTAGTTTTTTTGTGTGTGGTTGTGTTTGTAGTAAGTGTCCGTTCGGACATTCATGACTAAAATTTCCGATTTTGTCTTATTAGGCCGTGTTTGGCCTTACAATCATTTGCGGTATGTTAGGATAACTGTACTTGTTTAGACAGTCAAAAATCTATTTTTGATGATTTTTTTTCGATTTTCTGATTTAGCAAATCACTGATAGTGCCTTTAAGCTGATTCCAACTGATACGTTGAATTTTTTCTCAAGGATCTCACATAACCATGACTCACCTGATTAATCTGGGCAACATGATTTCCCTACATTTCTCAGACAGAATTGCAAGCTTATTGCAAGCCCTAACTTTCCCCCACAGAAATGCAGATTACAGCACTAAACCCAAATTCCCAAAAAATTCCCATAACAGAATTCCAAGCTTACTTCTGCTTTTAGGTCCACTTTGGGATAAAGCATAGCCCATAAACATGTGTAGACCCAATAAAATTATACTTTCATTTTTAAAACATTTAAAAGCTTGAAATTTAACTACTTGTGGCTAGTGGATGGACCCTTTTCGGCCTAACCACCTATCACAGCTGTTTGACCCCGTGCAAATTGTTCCTTATTTTTAGAACAATTTTAAGCAGTGGCGACACACTTTTTGACAATTGATAAGGTCGGACATTGCAAGAGCTATAATCTCCGCAAAAATCGCAAAATCCATTGCGGGAATCTTGCCATATAGGCGTACAAATCATGATTTGTATACAATGCACCTCTATATGGCCATTCTCCAGAGAAAGACTGGTAAAACTAGATTTTTTTTTGTGACAAAAATCATAGTTGCCGCGATGAAATTTCGTAAATTTTACACATAATGTAGAAAGGCGAAGAAATATTCCAATTCAGTTGTCAAAGTGTGTCGCCGTTGATATTTTTGGTTTTATTTCTGGTTTGTCTAATAAATGAGACTTTCAAACAGCTGTGCTATAGATGAGATCTATCGCTCCATTTACCAACCCAGACTGGATAGCTCATGGTTAAATCGCCGTACTAGTAATCATCCGCCGGTTCGAATCGGCCAAGTGCACAAGTTTTTTTTCCAACACTTGTGTGCGCTGGCTATTTCCAGGAAAGACTAAAAAATAAATATTCAATTTAAAAGCTTGCAAAAATGAAAATTACAACTCCCTGATGTCACAGGTTGTAACCAAATTGTTAAATACATTTAAAAAAACTGTTGATAGAGTCATAGATAGCCGAGGAAGGTTCCGAACAGGTTCCGGAGTATTTCGGCCCTGGTTCACCCGTAGTCGTTCCGCCTCTGGTTTCACGTGTAGGTTTCTGCTCTGGTTCACCAGTGTTTCCACCCTGGTTCACCTGTAGGTTCCGCCTCTCTGGTTCTTCCGTAGGTTCCGCCCCTGGTTCACCTGAGTAGTTCCGCCCCTGGCTCGGTGTTTGGTCCCGAACCACTGCCACCATCACGGATAAGGCACTGGGTAATTACGACAGTTGGCATCCATCCATACCTGTTAATACAATTAAGGCCATATGGTTTGGTAGTCTTCTAGTTGTTGTTATTCAATCATCGTTTGTAAAATTCAACAACATTAATAAAGAATTACATAAAACTCAAGACAACATGGCCTTTATTGATCAGACAGCAGGGCGATGATGACCCAATAATATTATTTAAATGAAGGATAGTTCCCGCACACACAAGTTAAACCTTGAAATCCTTACTCTTTGGATGGCTCTTGTCATGAACGCAAAACCCTGTGTTGAAGCAAAATGTCAAATAACCTTCAGGCACTTGTTGTGCCACAAGGTACCTGTTTAACATTAATCAGTTATTCAAGATATGATCGCAGTTTCCTCCTGCTATTAAAAGGAGAAACATCCTCGCAGAGCTTCTTTTCCCATGAAAAGAGGGTAGGAAATCAATGGCCACATTGATGTAGTACAGTTTGTTATGTTTTTTCCCGTTTTTTTTTGGGATTTTGTGCCAAATTGATTTATTATGCTTACTTTGTCAATTTTGGGGGTGCTGATTTCAAAAATACTTAGGTGCCATTTTTCTTCAAACCACGCCTTCAGCTCCGCACAATTTTGGATTTCAAAATGCCGCCATTTTTTCAGTATTTTTTTTTTGTCTATCTTTCGGCTAGGAGCAACTTAGCAGAGTAACTGGTGCATACCCATGTTTGTGAATACCATGGATTCATTGAGAGCATTGTCTTACTTGTAACTGATATTGGTTTGGCTGCCATCTTGAATTTCAAAATGGCCGCCATTTTCAATTATGTTATGTCCTTATCTTGGCGTAGAGCACGTGGAAGACTAAAACTGGTGGCAAAACCTGTTGTGAGACTAGGGATTCCATAACGCACGTGCTTTTTTAAAAACTTGTATCTAATGTAAAGGCTTTGCCGCCATCTTGGATTTCAAAATGGCCGCCATATCTAATACACTTTTTTTAAAAATCTCAGCATACCAGCATACTAAACAGTCTCAAATGTAGCATTGCATGTAATATGATGATAATTCCAAATCGCTGCATGCCTATTATTTCAAACCAGCACCATGGAAATCAAAATGTCCGCCACTAGACAATTTTTAAGTTTTGAGTATAAATTAATGTCAATGAAATGTAGCCCAAATATCAGTATATAAATCAGTATTCTTCTACTATTTTAAACACTATCCGAAATAGCTGACTTTGATCTTGGATTGTCTTTTCAGTAAACGAAGATTATTTTCACCACACTGCGTTATTTCGGAAAACTTTATTTGAGGTTATGCATTTAAATCAATAATATTTCGTGAATCAAAGAAGTAAAGGTCCATGGCCCGATCGCTAATACCTCGTCCCCCAGAAGCCCCCCGATTTCCCGGAGTGGGTCACTTTTGGTATCATAGAAAGCTACTAATTTTCTCATTTACCCTTGAAATCTTAGAGGCAAAGGATGTTTGGTGTTTGGAAGTTATGAAGCGAAAATATGCGACATTTTGTCGACCAATAATAATTTTACACAGTACTCTATGGGGCCTTATAAAAATCACGTTTTTAGCTCTCGCCTCAAAACGGTTGAATATCGGCACGAAACTTTTACAGATGGGATTTTAAGGTGAATGCCAGTCTTCAGATGAAACTTTCATTCAATCCTACAATCGGGCCATCAAACCCCTATTAAAAATAATACTCTCTGTATTCAACCTTTTTTAGAGACACAAAACTTTATATGCAACCTTGACTTAATGCGAAGAGGATGGTTTTTTTTTTTGCTTCCATCACAAGAAAAACAAAGGTTATTGAAATTCCTTTAGAGGCTTACATGACTACATGAGTTACCCAGTACATTCCGGATTGACATAAGTCTTCAGGCTGTGTAGAGAGTATAGCGCTGAGACGTGGACCATTCGTTCAAAAGCGTGAGGAGAGGATCAATGGCTGTTATATACAACTTCTTGGAAAAGTACTTAACATCAGCTGGCGAGATCATATTTCCAACAATTGGGTATATGGAGATATACCACTCGTATCAGAAACCATATTAAAAAGAGACGGAAGAAAAACTTAGCCGTGGCAGGACACTTAGTTATCCTGATGTTGGATTGTACGCAAGTGAAATCCAGCAAACTCATGAAGGATAAAGCGACTGGTACAAATTTGTCTCAGATGCTTTTGACGTTCCGTGCTACGGACGACAGATGCTGATGATGAGTCAGGATAGCCTGCTTGACGTGTTACGTTGTAATCAATTGTGTTACCAAAGGCATTGCATTACAGAGCGCTTCTTGGCAAATGTTACTGCATTTGACTGTACTTGACATACACCATGCACCAAAAAGTTTTCAAGACATTTAACATGCTGTTTAGGTCGAAAATATCCCACCAAAATTCTGGGATACACCTTGCGCACCAGCTGAAAGCTAGGCTTTACCACCTATCTCTCGACCTATGACAGCAAATTGTTCCTCCCAAATCAGTGCAGACCTAGTAGACATATTTTTTTCGCTTCCAACTGCTGCACACCTTGCACGTATGTCAACTGTACTGTGCGCTTAGCTTTCTTTGCGGGGATAAAAGTGAAGGCTCGCCTGGAGGGGTGTTGGTTGCAAACAAATCCATGAGGTTAAATGAATGACATCGTGTCTGGCGAATATACATTTATATCTCTGAGTTGCCGTCAGTCTTGGACGCATTAAATACAGCATGGATCAAGGTGTCTATGCCTCGGAAAGAATTTAGTATTCTTGCCCACAGGCTGCAATTCGGCACGTTAACGGAAATAAACTGCATGTTAAAGGTGTGCCGAATTTTAATGGTGGCAGAATACTAAACTTTCATCCCTCGCCTCCGCGAGTGGTGCACACCACATATTGGAGCCATCCACACCTGGTTTGTTGGAATACGTTGGGATACAACTAAGCTCTTGCTGCTATCTTCATTTCATGGAGTAGAGCGTTCCCCACGTTAATCTGTCACGTGGCACTTTGTTTTTCCAATATTGAGACCGCCATGGTATTTCAGTGAGTACTAATTTGATATTAGTTGAAACATGATGTCAAACTGGGACCGGTCAATGCGCAGTCTTCTTGCAATGTCGGCTGAGTTCAGTGAGACATATAATCTGTCGAAGATATCACATCCTTCATCTTACCCGGATACACTCTTACGGATACTTCGAACAAGGTGTTGGCAAAAATAGAGCAGTGTACCATGTTGGCCCTTTATTGAAACTCGAACTACCATGGCGTCTATAATGCACAAATTGTATTGGATCTCCAACCCTCTTTATAAGCCGATTGGTTAAAGTCTACTGAGAGTCACTATGTGGTTCCTGTTAGACGCATCAATGACATGGACAACAGTCTCTTGTCATTTGGGATAGGAAGGGGCCATTGGAGGAGAAAAGTGATCTGGGGATAACAAAAAACTCTGATAAGCTGTTCCAATGTTTGGTCCACGAACATGATTTGTGATGGAGACCGACTTACTCACCATGAAAAACCAGATTTTTAGAGCGTCCCATTTTGCAAAGTTTCTTGGGTGAGTGCACTTAACATATTTATTTTGGGCCAAGACAAATTGGTACATGTCAAGCATATTGTAGAGATCAGAGCAAAGTAGTATTTGACACGCTCCTCAAGGGCACCGATATGAAGCTCCCACTCGCCCTGTCTACATGCTTGAAAATCAAGTAGACTCATCTACCTGCTTCATAAACTCAGTAGAATTCTTTTTGCCACTGCGGAAAGGTCTTGACCCCAAGTGCCAGCTCGGATCTGGTCTCTGAAGATTTACTTTACTTTACCTCTTCAAGACACCCACCATATCTTCCTGTCTCATATGAAACCTATTGTGGAGTTTGTGACATGTCAGGATTATGGTATACAACGTTTTCTAGCTGCCAAGTGCTTCAAAGAGGAGGTCATAAGCAGACATGATCTTGGTTACATGGTACTCTACACCACGATTAAAATGCTTTCCATTTAGTTTGATGGATGGTCGATGGTGATTGGAAAGACATCGTGTCTGGCGAATATACATTTATATCTCTGATGTTTCAGTCAGTCATCTTGGGGACGCATTAAATACATGCATGGATCAAGGTGTCCGCTCGAGAAAGAATTTTAGTATTCTGCCACAGGCTGCAAATTCGGCAAAACGTTAACGGAATAAACAGATGTTAAAGGTGCCGAATTTTAAGGGTGGCAGAATACTACACTTTCATCCCTCGCCTCCGCGAGTGGTGCACACCACATATTGGAGCCATCCACACCTGGTTTGTTGGAATACGTTGGGATACAACTAAGCTCTTGCTGCTATCTTCATTTCATGGAGTAGAGCGTTCCCCACGTTAATCTGTCACGTGGCACTTTGTTTTTCCAATATTGAGACCGCCATGGTATTTCAGTGAGTACTAATTTGATATTAGTTGAAACATGATGTCAAACTGGGACCGGTCAATGCGCAGTCTTCTTGCAATGTCGGCTGAGTTCAGTGAGACATATAATCTGTCGAAGATATCACATCCTTCATCTTACCCGGATACACTCTTACGGATACTTCGAACAAGGTGTTGGCAAAAATAGAGCAGTGTACCATGTTGGCCCTTTATTGAAACTCGAACTACCATGGCGTCTATAATGCACAAATTGTATTGGATCTCCAACCCTCTTTATAAGCCGATTGGTTAAAGTCTACTGAGAGTCACTATGTGGTTCCTGTTAGACGCATCAATGACATGGACAACAGTCTCTTGTCATTTGGGATAGGAAGGGGCCATTGGAGGAGAAAAGTGATCTGGGGATAACAAAAAACTCTGATAAGCTGTTCCAATGTTTGGTCCACGAACATGATTTGTGATGGAGACCGACTTACTCACCATGAAAAACCAGATTTTTAGAGCGTCCCATTTTGCAAAGTTTCTTGGGTGAGTGCACTTAACATATTTATTTTGGGCCAAGACAAATTGGTACATGTCAAGCATATTGTAGAGATCAGAGCAAAGTAGTATTTGACACGCTCCTCAAGGGCACCGATATGAAGCTCCCACTCGCCCTGTCTACATGCTTGAAAATCAAGTAGACTCATCTACCTGCTTCATAAACTCAGTAGAATTCTTTTTGCCACTGCGGAAAGGTCTTGACCCCAAGTGCCAGCTCGGATCTGGTCTCTGAAGATTTACTTTACTTTACCTCTTCAAGACACCCACCATATCTTCCTGTCTCATATGAAACCTATTGTGGAGTTTGTGACATGTCAGGATTATGGTATACAACGTTTTCTAGCTGCCAAGTGCTTCAAAGAGGAGGTCATAAGCAGACATGATCTTGGTTACATGGTACTCTACACCACGATTAAAATGCTTTCCATTTAGTTTGATGGATGGTCGATGGTGATTGGTGACTAAAGACCAGCTTCCGGTGCTTATGGATTCAAGATAATTTCCGATAGCAGAAGTGAAGCAAAACAACTTAACAAGCATGGACCTCACCAACTCTCAAAGCCAGTTGGTATTTCCGGTGAAGATTGCAGTTCATTGCTCTTTCGTACAAAGATCAAGTGTTATGACAGTTTTGTGATGAGGACCTACATACAAAAGTGGATAATCCCTTGGCAATGCAAAGCACTGTAGGCATATAGAGGGCGCATAATCAGTTGGAGGTCTCCTTAACAAAATTGGTTTCCATGATGTCATGAGATACCGTCCGGAGAAATTTAATTCTGCACAATTCTTATGTGTCCCAATTGCTCCACCCATACGTCTTCGTGTACTTATTTACGCATAAATTTAATTATGCAGTTGTCAAACCAAGGTAAAAAGTGGCTTAAAATAAGTCCTTTTTGGAAGATTCAATCACATTTTAAGATTAATGTACAAACATATCAGATTTAACTAAAATAAAAGCTCCATCCTAGAAGCAGGCCCCATGCAGTTTACGCAATGGCCATAATGCCATGTCTTTAATTTCGCCCATAAATTACCAAGCGCAGGCGCAGGTGAAGTCGCACTGAGTATGTTTGAATGGGTTAATTAGGCTTATCGGATTATAAAATTGACGATAACGGATTATAAGCTCCTGCAGTTTCACGTTTGGACTATATATAATTGAAAAAACTGCGCCATTTTGAAATGCAAAAATGGCACGACCTAATACCAAATAGGATACAAATAAGGAAGTGCTTTATAATGAATCATTGTATCACAAACATGGGTAGTGCAACCACTTTCACTTTTCTACGTTACGCACAAGCCAAGATATGGGACACATTGTACATCTGTAATTGAAAAATGCGGCCATTTGAATTCAAGATGGCGGCAACCTAAATATAGTGACAAGCAAGGCAATGCTTATGGAAGACTCTGGTATTCACAAACATGGGTATTTGCCCCCATTTTTACTTTTATAAGTGCTCAGTAGCTGAGATACAGGAATAAATAGTTGAAAATGGCGGCCCATTTTGAATTCAGGAGGCGGCCAACCAACTCAGTACCAAGTAAGGCAATCGCTTCAAGGGAATCCTGGTGTTCAAACATGGGTATTGTTTGTTTTTTTTTTTTTTACCACCATTTTTACCCTCTAAGTTGCTATAGCTGAGTATCGGACAAAAATATAATGAAAAAATGTGGCGGCATTTTGAAAATTTCAAAATGGCGAATGAAGGCGGGGTGAAAAAATGGCCTACATAACTTTTGAAATCAGCACCCCCACAATTGGACAAAGTTAGCCAATAAAATCAATTGGGCACGAAAATCCACGGGATCATAAAGATCCTGACTATCACACTAGTTACTAATGGCATTGAAACACCTTTGGAATGTACAAATGATAGATTTTCTATGTAAGATCCAGTTTTTGACCTTTAAAAAGATTTCCAGCCTTCTTCGTTAACAAGAGTGAATCACTAGATTTGCAGTATAGTTATTTCCGTTTTCAATAACCTACTTATGTTTGATTTAAGGGCTCCATCTAGTAACATTCAGCTATGGCACAATTTACGAGAACTATGTAAGGAAGAGATCCAATACTACCAACCATATTTTTTATCTTATCAAAAAAATCTATATATAAAAAAATAGTAAAAATTAGGCCCACATTTTAAAGGACAAGTCTATGGCAAGCTAAACAGGGTCATACCGTATTGGTCACAGTGCATGCTTTCTAAGCAACCATGTTTTCTGAGAGCAACGTGGTGTAAGAAAGCCAAATGCGTGTGACATAAGTTTGACCCTTTGGCATTGCAGGACCAAGTCCAGCAATAATTTATGCACATGTTCTTGTTTACTCTTCATGCACCCCCTCTAAGTTGAGATAATATCACTTTCTAATATTAAACAAACTTGCATGCACCCCTCCGTCTCCCTCCTCCCATCCCTTCCTCTCCTCCCTCCTTCTCTCCCTCCCCCTACCTAACAATTACTGTGGGTCGCCACCCTAAGGCAATCAGGGCTTCCCTTATGTCCATAAAACCTCATTCTTATCCTAAAAAAAAATCACCCCCCCCCCCCCTTGCAAAAATCAAATGACAATATTGTTCAAGCTGCGTTAGCTGGTTAAGCTTGGATCCGCTCCCCCGTATTCGGAAACGGATTGATGTGGTGAACTATCATTTGTGTGTAACCAATGATAGCTATGACCCTCCCGAGTCCATTGATACCCAAAAAAAGTTACAAACATACATTGTATGAAGTGTCTGAGGACAAACTTGGGTTTTTTTGCCTAGATTTTACTGTCCACAGATTATTATTCCCAGCCGACATTTGTTCTGCCCTGTCAAATTAAGTAAAGCAGCAATGGTTGCTTATCTGTCGCGCATTGTCATCAGATTGAACCAAAAACCACTATCCAGGTCTTACCTCCATATTCTATAATAAGATATAATCTCGATGTCTCCATTCAATTGCAGCTTATTGTAATGTCTGGTTTTTAGGGCCATTGTAAAATCCGCCGGATTTCTGAAAGAATTGCAATTAAATTTTTAAACAATTAACAACAAAATTGAGTGTAAACTGTAAATCACATGTACTATTATAGCATCTACCGTTACATGTCACGCGAGTGTTTACAATAAGCAGGTATTCCAAGTGAAAGGCGATCGGAGATTTTGCCCGAGAGGCAACTCAATTTTGTTTAAATGTGTTTTTGCCACAAGCTGTCCATCAAGGTCAGTGCCAGGGGGGTGGCAGGGGTGGGGAGCAGGGGTGGGGTGGCGCGGCGGTGGAGTGCATTTTACACGCCTTTAGAGTAATATCACTCTTAAATGATTGAAATTAACATTTGAGAGAAAAATTTCTACTTCATTACAGGGGCGGTAAAACTTGTTTGTGAATTGGGGAGGATGGGGAGGATGAAAATTTTATGACACTGGAAAGAGGGTTGCTGACAAGATTTCCGTACAGCACATCAAAATATTGGAGGGGTCTATACCCAATCCCACCGGAATATATTGCCTATGCCCCATTGTAAGTATCCGTATGCCCCAATGCAATCCATGGTGGATGGTATTTCTATTAAGTAATAGCGAAAGCACAAATGTATTGAGTATAGGGCCCCTATGGTTAATGTACATGGACATGGCAAGGGTATAATCAGGACTGATATCCAGCATGACTATCATGTGCATTGCATGTGACACCATGCATTGGTCATGACTATTCTATGATTCTTACATGAAGCTCATGACTGTAACTGAGTATATGGCCTTATAGGGTTTTACATGCAGTTTACATGCAAATAGCAAATGGTCCATGGTCATAATCAGGCCATGATCACTGCATGCGTTATCATGCTGCCTTGCATGTGGACAACAATGCTTTGGTCAGTGACTAGTAATTCATGATTCTGCCAGAGCTCATCACACTAAAATTTAGTATATGCCCATATGAGGTTTAATGTACATGGATAGCCATGGTCATAATCAGTATCTCAATGGCATGGTTATCAGGTGCATTGCATGTGACACCAATGACATGCAGGACTATAATTCATGATTCTGCATCAGGACGGTAATTGAGTATATGGCCCCATATGGGGCTTTAATGTACCTGGAATAGACCTGGTCGTAGTCATGCCATGATCAATGCATGTTATCATGTGCATTGCATGTGACACCCATGCATTTGGTCATGACTAATTCATGATTCTTCATCAGGACTGTAATTGATTATCAGTGGCCCCATATGTGGCTTTACTGTCATGGAATAGCCATGTCCATAATCAGCCATGATCACTGCATGTTATGCATGTCATTGCATGTGACATGTCCCCCATGTGGGGTGGGTATGAAATTCATACCGATTAAGTTGTAATATAGAATTGGTGCTGTTTAAGACTTACTGTTTTTGACACTTGGGTCCGTAGTAGCCTAAGTTACATAATCACTGTCTGCGTGGAGAGGTAGTTCTGAGACTTTTTGTAACATGCAATTGTGCTTACAGTCCCACTGTTATCCCAATCATCGAAAAATAAGAACACATACAGATTTTATTTTGTTTAATTAGTTCCTAGTTTGATTTCTAGACAATATGGGGGTCAGTTGGCACATTGGGTCGTTCCGCACCTCGCAGCCACGTGTTCCGCTTTAACTTGACTGCCATTTCACGTTCATTTGGTTTACAGTCCATACTCGACCTCACAGACTTCTCCGATACTCCACTTTCCTCCTGCTTCAAAACTGCCATGCTTTGTTCTTCCGCTAATGTTTTATGATGATCTTATTCAGTGGGCGTGTTTTAGCATTTAAAAATTTGATTGGTGTTTAGGTCAAAGCTCCGCCATCCATTACTGGTAATAATAGATGGACGATGCAAGCAACTACGCGGTGTATCGAATATATGACTCGCGGCAAACGGCGCGTTATACTGCGATCGTGCATTTCGCGTTGGTACGCAAATGCAATTTACGCAGCATGAGGTCACCGGGCCCACGCGATGACTTTGAGTTCTTTGGATTGAAAATTGTTTCAAGAGGGGTGGATTATTAAATGATACGAAAAGATGATGTTAGGAAATATTTTGACAAATAAATTATGTCGAGAGAATAGCAAAAATTACACATTTCAAAATTAAAGAATGAGAAAACGATGAGATTTTTTGTTTTGGCCTTCTCCCACCCTCCCATTAGATGGTGTTATAATTGGATGGGGCATCCAATATTTTTATCGGGGTGGATACCGGCGCAGTCTGCTGCATATGTACAATGCTGTGGTCCCTGAGGTAGGCAGAAATGAGAGTTTCATGACACAATATGACACGATAGGAGTATGGGGTGTATCATTATACGAATACCTGGGGCACCCCCTTTGTAAGTGATGCTTTTATAAGACGGTTTAAAGGGGGATGACTCGATTTAAGTATATGAAGTTTTATCTTGATGGCCTTTCACTCAAAAATACATCATCTGTAAGTTTCGCAACGATATTCAACCCGTTTTGATAGAGTTAAAAACGTGATTGTGTAATCCCATAGAGTACTGCAGTTCACGGGGGGTAGGTAAATGGGGTCAATGAGAAAAATAGTAGCTTTCTAGATACCAAACTGTTGACAACGTCCGGGTTTAAAATTGGGGGGTTCTGGGGCGAGTTATTAGCAATACGACTCTATGGCCTTTGACCCCTACCCTTTTCAGCCAATTGTCACCCAAAGACCCCATATTTTTTAAATGTAATCCCAGAGACATTATTTTTTGAACAGTCCAGAAGAAAGCGTAACAAGTAGGGAATACGTACAAAGTACGTACATACGTCATAATTTACCCCATGCAATGCCAACCTTTCAAGAAATGCATAGGTTTTACATTTCACCCGGGACAGTTTAGTTGGGACGTAATTGCATATGTTTGTAATTCTTCAATACATAGAGTTGTAAAGCCTTATATAACAAAATGTATGTGCCGATTTTGATATCTTTTTTCAAATAAAAGAGATTAATAAGAAAATCTGTTAACCGCCAAGGGCGCGGGTGGTATGGACGGATTGCTTTGTCTCCTAGGGTCTGTGAGTATGGGGGCGTTGAACAATATGGGTGTACATTGTGTATGTATAGGCTATACTTGACGCAAGAAGGTGGAGACCAAAAACGTCCATAAGCCAGTCTGCCTGCATGAAGGCACTTATAGACTAAGGGGGAATGGATTAAATGGTTAGTAAGGGGCTTGTTGCATCCTACAATATATCTAAGTTTGGATACTCTAGCTCATCTATGAAAAAAGTTTATGGCAAAATTGTTGCCCTTTTTTGATTCCCCCCCCGTCAGACCCAGGGGAGGACCATGGGGGACTGGATTACATAGTTAGTAGGGCTTGTCCATCTACCAATATATCTAAGTGTGGGTACTCTAGATCATCTGGAAAAAGTTATGGCAAAAAGTTTACCCTTTTTGGGGTCCAGGACACCCACCAACCATACATCAGTACATACATACATACGTACCTCCAGGACTTGCCTTTCATAGCCGGATTTGGTACGCAATTCCGTCAAAAAAAAATGATAGTTTTCAATAATTAAATTTCGACACATGAAATCAAAATTTTGCCCACATAGAATTTGTTCTATAATGGCTTTTGGCATCAGTTCTGAAAATCTTGTTATCCTTTTTCATCTCAAAAACAAAACAAAAACTGAGAATCCCGAGGATTTTTAAAAAGTCTTTTGGATCTCTTAAATTTGGTGAAGTAGACGTACAAGTACGCTATCCTCTGCACTGTTGAAAGTGTCACCCAAAGTCCCCATATTTTTTGAAACTTTACACGTGTGGCCAACAAAAGACTCCTATTTTTGAGGAAATTTTGAAAATTTTATTCCCGAAACATTTTTAAAAGAAACTTTTTTGCAACAAATCTCACCCAAATACCCTTATTTGGAGGGGGGAAAAATTTTGAGAATTTGTTCACCCAAAAAAAAACAATATTTGGGGCAATGGCTGTATCTCACACCGAAGAACAACTGAATGCGAAATTGGGTTTGGAGGTGCCAGTATTAAAAACCCAGAGCATTTTATTTGTGACGGAGGGCCCCTCCCCGTGGCTACTAATACCGCTTCTCGTTCATCAAAAAAATTTAACAGATTTATACACCCCGGCGCTAAACTAGTCAAGCATTTTTGGGTAGGCATGTACCACCAGATTTTCAAACATGGGGCTGTTGAACTGGTTTGGGCAGATGAAAGTTTCTGTTGTCCGTTATGAACCACGAAGCTTCTAAGTCGACTATATCCATTAGGTAGTATGTTAGGAAACATATTACTTGTACAAAATGAAGTCAAAAACTGATTTTTCAATTAATTTGTATATTTTCTAAAAATTAAGGATGCAGGAGGGTGTATTGTAAATTAACAGTCAAGTAATACACAATCTATGATCATGACTGACAATATGAAATTGAACTAAATTTCATATACCCATAGGGGAAGCACATACTAAATTTCAGTTGTGCTCTCTATGCGGTGTATATGAAATTCATCCAGAACAGCCCAATGACACTATAATATCAGAGAGTATTTTGAATCAAGCCCAGAATGCTTTGCAACAGGCCTATACTGTACTGTACTAAACACATGTCAGTACTTAGAGATAAAAAGTGTTCAACTATCCTGCAGTTACAGTCCACGGCAAAAGCCTCGTGACCTTTCTGTGACTAACTCGGGTTACAGCCATTATAATCCGGTTAGAGAAATTAAGCCAAGGTTTGGCGATTACCGCTTCATTACGCACAGCCAATGACTGAGCCCAAACTAATCACATGACAATTACCCCAAGTTAACTCCATTCCCCCTGCATGCACAGCAGGCGTGGCCAATCCACCTCTACTTGCCGTAAACTGGGTTAAGTTCGTGTTCAAGACATGTTTTTCAATTGAGTGGATAACAACTTTCCCAGAGTCATATGCTAATGATTTTTACCTCTCAATGAAGAGAATTTAATAATCTTGATTGACACGTTAGTACAAAAAATAACGGTCAACAAACCTGGGCGTGGTGATGAAATCAATATGGCAAGGTACGGAGTGATGTTTACGGTGAATCTATCATTGAGTTTGCATGGAAGAATTGACCGAGGGTGCATTGGCTTTCCATAAATGTGTCTCAACGACAACTTTCTTCAATGTGTTTTAGTATCATTTTACAATGTAATTTAGAGAAATAAATTATCTACTAAAATACGTTGGTACGAAAAATATCGGATATATAGTTTTAATACAGCGATGCAAAATTTGAGGCTGGCTATTCCAAATACACAGGAGATTTTTCGGGGTCACGCGTCAATTGTGACCACCGTGTGTGTGGGGAATACAAAAGTGGACCGTAACTGCACTATCATAAGTTTAAGAACCACAAGACATTTCATGATTATGCTACATTCCCTAAGTACTAGCACCTTGTGGACTAAAGTCAGGGTTTTTATGTGTCAATTTTTATGAGATCACATGGCCTTATTGAAGTGAAATTCCCAAAACGGGTGCATTGTGGGATTGACATTAGTACACTCTCTGCTATAAGGTTAAACCAAGTGATCAGTGTCTTAATGGTGGTGCACCTTATTTCCGCTATTGTCCTTTGTGCAATTCTCAGAAATGGATTGACAACTGATCAAAATGAACATATGAAACAGATACAGATGTGAGGCAAGCACTGCATTCAGAAACAGAAGACATGCAAACATAAGGAGTTTGGGGTGAGAGACAACCAATTTGCCCATAAATAGGGATAATTTGGGTGGTAAATTTGGCTAAATTTTCAAATAATTGGGGTCTTTGGGTGAAATTTTGCAAAATTTTATAAACCAGAATGTTACTGTTCTTGGCTTTCGCATGCTCAATATATTAATAGAATATATGTGATGTGATCTGGGAAAACCCACCACATGTCGCACAGGACAGTTTTGAAAAAATAAAGAAAATAGCTTAAAATCTGTTATATTGTTCTTTATTTTTTGTCAGATTGTAATAAGGCGTAACTTTTGATGTGTGTATCAAAGAAGAAAGAAGTAAACAGTTATGGAAACTTAATATTTCAAACTCTGCAGTGATAGTAAAAACTCAAAATACAAATTTTCCATCATGTGGCGGGTTTTCCCAGATAGCATCACATATGCTGTGGGCCGCTCCACAAAAACTTAACATTTTAGTGACACATTCACACAGCCATAACATTTTAGTGACACATACAAACATACACACAGACACATGCACAATGGATTATTAAGTGGTCACAAAAAGTAGAGGTCTTTGGGTGGAAATTTTCAAAAACTTTGAAAAACAAATAGGGGTCTTTGGGTGACAATGGGAGTGTCCCTGGCTAAAATTTGACTAAAAGCAAGTCCACCATTTTAGTTATAGTTTGTCCAGCCCAGTGGCGTAACCAGTTTTTTTCAGGGGGGCTAAGGGGGGAGGAAACGTATATTAAAATTTGTTAGTATAGTATATGGCCTATGTAAATCACTCATTTTTAAGGGGGGGGGGGCCAAGATTCCCCAAGGAGGGGCAGCTTCCCCCCTGCTCCCCCCACCCTGGGTATGCCACTGGACTGCCATCATAGCTTTCACAGAGTTAAAACGTGTGCATCATGGTAAACCATAGCTGCAATCGTGAGCGCACAAAGTCGGTGTGTATAATACACACGCAAAGTAACTGCGCGAAAGTGATGACATCACTCCTTATTTCTATCCAGACAAATATGGAGGTAGACTATAGTGTTTCCCACATCATATTTCATAATATTTTTGTTTGCATTAACATCTACAGACTATTTCTGGAAAGTAGGCAGCCTATATTCAGGGGTGAAATTTGCCCACCCAGACTAGAATGCATTTTGTGGTCTACAGCTAGCCTTGACATCCTCCAACTTATTACCACTCCTTCCCCAAGTTGATATATTTGTCCCCCCCCCCCCCACCGGGGCCACCACCATCATCTGAACCATTAGCTGTAGTATCGCATATGCACCAAATCGGAATTGTTAAAATCTTGTATCCTTTGTCAAAAAAATTAATAGAAATGACAACACAATGGTCCATTTTGTCAAATTTCATGTTTTTTTAAATTTAAAAGTGAAGTGGGTGACAATCTCATTTAAAGGGATTAGCAGCGATAATGCGAGAGAATCGAAAAATGTGGAAATGCATTTTTTAAACTTATAAATCAGGGAAAAGTGTGTACAATTCCATAATAACTGCTTTAATGTAGCAACAAACCACCAAACAGAGAAATAAATGGAGTAGTTTGGGATATTTGTCATACCATCTCCCGCCAATAGACATACAGCGATGAAGTCTCAAAACCTACACTAAACAGCTGATTGTAGTTTACACCAGTACAGAATAACCAAAGAAAATAATGTTTGTGTTTGAGGTCAAACTGTATTGATCATGGTGCACAATGTCATGATGAAAATCAGTGATATTCACCGGGAAAGGCTTTTTCGATCTCAAGTCGGAATTTAGATACGCACGTATAGAAATTACAGAATCGGATAAAAAGTACTGCCTTGTCTTTAATACACGGATTTCAAGCCAACCACTTGCAGGTTATGTTCGCATATCCATGGCAGTAACAAAAATATAAAAATGTGAATTTTGATGATTTTTTCGATGTTTCGGATTAGCAAATCGCTGCTAATCCCTTTAAAAGTGCATTTCTTGATCCACAACCTCGTTCCCCTCAACTTACCTAATAAACAGGGACAGCCATCCCAAATAGGTCGGCTGATTATGTGGTCAAAGAATAACTTGATCCATTACAGCACTTAAAAGCTATAGCCAACATTTTAACCAAAAGTGCATACCCTGTTCAAGATGTAATAACCCTAAGTAACCCTGCATGACCTTTGACCTCCTTATCTGTGACCCCACATAAGATGCCTTGCCTCAATATAAGCACATACAAGTATGAACTTGATCCATCACTGCTCTAAAAAGCTAGACTACATTTTCAGCAAAAGCATATACCCCTATACAAGTTGTAATGACCCTAAGTGACCCCTGAATGACCTTTTACCCCACATAAGGCCCTGTCTCAATGTATACGCATACCATGTATGAACTTGCTGCATCACTACACTAAAAGCTAGACAAAAATTTAACCAAATGCACCACATGCACAAGATATGACCCTAAGTGACCCCTGAATGACCTTTGACCTCATATGTGACCCCACATAAGACCCCTTGTTTCAATGTATAAGCATACCAAATATGAACTTCATCCATCACTGCATTAAAAAGCTACACATTTTAATCAAAAGTGTATACCACATGCATGGGATATAATGACCCTAATTGACCCTGAATGACCTTTGACCTTCTATTACCCCACAGAAGACCCCTTGCCTCAATGTATAAGCATACCAAGTTCATTACCAAGTATGAACTTGATCCATCACTGCGCTAAAAATCTAGACAATATTTTAACCAATGTGTATACCAAAAGTTTGACACACACACACACACACCCCAGCTGACTGACACACGAATCATGCTGTCATAAGGTCTTTCCTATCGGATGACCTAATTATATCATCTTAACCATTAACTTTAGTAATCCATGTGTACCTAATCTTACGTGCAAGTTCAGTCGTGTTTGTAACAAATTGCAATTTTGCAATTTCTGTCCATAAACGGACAGAAATTACAGCATAGTGGCCTATGGGACCGTGGGAAATAAGCAATTGTTCATAGCACAAAACCACGAGATCAGAATTAATGCAAACTTTTTGTGAATTTAAGCTTTCCGCAGGCATATCTAGTGATTAGTGAATCATGAATAAAACAAGAATGTGTTAAATGTACAGCCTGTCTAAAAAAATGGTACAATCAAACCGATTTTTTTCAATATTATATCTCAATATAAGTAAGTCGTTTTGTACATCACATTAAAGAGAAAAGACCAGGCTTTCCAGGATTTTTTGTTTCATCTCATTTGCTTGTTTGAATCGAGAGATAACTCCAGTTTAATGCAGAACACAAAAATCGAGTTTGTGCCACTTTCGGTTGAGTGAAAACGGTGAACGAATTTGTTAAACATAAGTTATTCACACACTTGAACAGATATGAAATTCTTTAAAAGGGATTAACTTCATAAAGAAACTCTAAAAGATACGAAACGAAAAAGGTTACGTAATGGTTATGTTATGTTTGATCAGTAAGTTCAGTAGGTGAATAACATTGAACATTATGTCGCTGGTTAGAAGAGAAACCTGTGAGCTGTTACAGCGGCGTACAACAAGCATGGAGGAGGACTTAATGGTCTAAGTATCATGAAACGCAAATTCGTACCAACACCTTGATACTATGCATTCAAATCCAAGTTAAAGTCTGACTCAGAGATTGCGAAATATTATTTTTTTTGTGTAATAATGAAAAATAGTCAGAGAATAAAGTAGTAACCTAAAAATGACAATTCCAACATTTGAAATGAAATCGGATTTTCGTTTTGATGCAGTAAAACTTTATGTGTAGTATTAGTCCCATAGGATACTGTGTATAACAAAAATTCCGGAGCCGGAATTTTATAACACAAAGTGGGAAGTTCTCGATGAAGGAATTCGATGTAAAGCTTTAGCAATTTCACACAGTGGTTCGTATATGAACAAGCATTATGGACATGACAAAAAAACAGATTTTTTTTTTTTTTGGGGAAATTGAGGGCGCCCTCCTCAGGAAATCTCTGATCGCTCGGCCTTTAATGATTTCAACAATTAGTAAATGCACAAAGTGAGTGCCAATATTTTCAACCATTTTTGGTTGGAGTGTTTTAATTTGGTTTGCATACCTTCTTTCTGGCAGGATTTTTTTTAATAGATGACCAATTGTAATCCATTTCATTGATGTTGCATAAATATTGTATTGTTTATTATTTTATGGAAAAGAAGGATATTTATCATGGAAACTGATTATTGGGACTATTGAAAATTGTGTGTCATAAAAAACTATATTCTTTTGTTTACTTTGAATTGAGTTTTGGTTCTTTTGTCAAGTCAGGGGCGGCGCCCGCCAGGGGTAAAAATCATAGAAGGGGCGAAAACATCAGGGGGGGGCGAAACAAACAGTAACAAATGAACTAATTTTGGTTAAAAAACCCTTAATTTTTGGCAAAAAACCCCTGATTTTCCTAAATTTTGAAACTCTCAGGGGGGGGCGGCTTCCCCCCTGCCACCCCCCTGGCGCCGCCCCTGTGTCAAGTTGCAATCTTTTGTGAGCTTCAAGACAGCATGGCATAACTGGGCGAAGCAACTCTGTCCATGCATAGAAGTGGCACAAAATCAATTTTGGTATATCGCACTAAATTGATTATATCTCTGGATTGACAAAAGCAAATAAGATGGAACAAACATAATTGGAAAGCCTGGTATTTGTTCTCTAATATTATACCAAGTACGAATGACTTATCTTGAAATTTCATATTTAACCAATTTTTTTCTGATTGTACCATTTTTTGAGACAGGCTGTACCTTTTAAGATAAAACTACAAATTATTTAACTTTGTTTTTTTTTTCAGCTGCCACCAAGCATCTACAAATCATCTTACCCCTCCCTCTTTCCCTCCCCCCATCTCTCTTTTAGAAACCAGAAAGATTCTTTACATCACTTTGATTTTAATTCCTTTAAAATATTATCACTTCCCAAATTGTGTTCAATGCCTTCAAATGACAAAAATAGTAACATTAATCAAAGGGCTATTTTCAGGTCTTAGTAAACTATTAAATTATCATTTCTGACTTGACCTTTTAGATGTATTCAGCAAATTCACTGCATCTATTCATAGAGAATTTACCAGGACTCAGATTATCAAAAGAATTCTAATGATCTGCTTGATATTTCTACAGGCAAAATAATAACCATTACAAAGAAAATGTAAAAATACAAAATTAAAAAACAACTCACTTTCCTGATGTACAGAAAGACCTGCAATCATTAAAAACACTGAACCAGGGGCAGCGCCAGGGGGTGGCGGCCATCCCCTGAGATTTTCAACATTTAGGAAGACAGTTTTTGTGCAAAAAATTAGGGATTTTTAACCAAAATGAGTTAATTTTGTACTGTTCCCCCCCGACGTTTCCCTCACCTATGATTTTATCCTGGTGCCGCCCCTGCACTGACCTAAGACTAGGCTTGTTTGTACTTATTTGAATGTATATCTGATGCTGATTCTGTTCATAAAAGTGCATAATTTTGAATGTTTTGACTAAAATATGTGAAATTTCAGGACCTAGAGATGTAAGATTCAAAAAAAAAAAAAAAAAAAAAAAAAAAAAAAAAAAAAAAAAAAAAAAAAAAAAAAAAAAAAAAGCTTGCCTGGATTTGAATCCCAGTGGGGACACTTGCTGGGATTTATTCGGATACTCAATTCTGGATTTGATCTGCATAACATCTATTGAATAAAATCCAAATACCGCTCTCCTCCATGGTTCACTTGGAATTGGGCAAATGAATCGTAAAAGCATCCTGTCCTTCGGAGGGGAGATTAAGCGGCCGGTCCCGTGTACAGAGAGTCTCAACTGTACTAGTACATTGCAGCCAGTTTCGAATAAGAGTGAAACCCATGACTGTTCCCAATACACCCCCCAGCCTCAAAGTGGGCCATGTTAGGAGCGTCCCTATCATGGATATACACACTGCACCGGATCAGCTTACACAGCTCAGCTAATCTTGACACCTAAAGTCGATTACCAATTACTTGCCTGAACGAACGAACGAGTGGTGGCAGAATTTTAAAGGGGGGTTATAGTAGAGCACTTTCAGTTTGAAAATGGAGTCTTAAAAGGCCAACTCAGATTTCCTGAGGAGGATGGTGCCCTCAATTTTCTAACTAATCATTGTTTGTGTCGCCTGTCTTAAGGCAGGCAGACACATAGGGATCACTTCGTCCACTGTTGGTGTCTGTTGATGTCTGTTGTTGTTGATGTCTGGTGTCTGTTGATGTCTGTTGTTGTTGATGTCTGTTGTTGTTGTCTGTTATTGTGAAAACATTGTGTTAACAGTTGCCTGTAATATCCACATACTTTGATGGATTTAAACCAAACTTCTGTCACAGATGCAACTTGGTAACCTCCATTTATTGATGAGGTCAAAGGTCACAAACCAAGGTCAAAGGTCATGTGAGGTCAAGTTGTAAAATAGGCTGAAAATGTAAAATTGACATCATTTGAAAGGTTGAAGTTCAATTGGAACCAAACTATCAAGGTCAAAGGTCATGTGAGGCCTATCATTCACAAACCGCAACGGCAGGCGACACAAGCAGTCTGAGGACCGATGTATTTTTTTTTGCATATATGTAATTCTTGCCCACATACTAATGTAGTAGTAGTAAAACCAAAGTTTTAAATCCGGTTTTGTCCCCGCAACCGGGGGTGGCCGGATTCACCTCACATTCGTAGCAATCTCCCTTACTCCCTCCTTCCACTTCGCCCGATTCAATGCATCCCCCATCCTCAACCCAACCCTCCTACTCTCCTCCTCCAGTTGCTTCCTCCATGTCCTCTTTGGTCGG